>VZUA01082456.1:5740-22420 GCA_013401035.1 Horornis vulcanius | reverse complement strand
AACCAAATGTATAGCACTGCATAGCATGTGTATCCTGTATGTAGATCTACATGGTAGTTTTCTATCATGCTAGCTTTCAAAGGGTTTTTATTCAATGGTGAAATAAAATGGTTTTTCTCCTCTGCCTTTTTTCTCTAGGATCTGTGGAGGTCAAATGCTAGTGACATTTGCAGACAGCAAGTCAGCTCTTCGTGTTATGGATATAGATGGTGCCAAAGTAAGAATTTCTCAAACCTATAATAATAACAGTTTCATAACAAATTTCAACAAGTGGTTGCTTAGGAGGTACTTAAGTTTCTACCTAAATCAAGTAGCATTATCTCAAAGAAAGTACTCATGAAGTCCTTAACTTTCACATCTGCTGAGACTATTAACACAGTATTTTAGCTTCAGGATGGCATGAGGTGACTTTTCATGGATCCCAAGCAGTGCTTAGGATCTGGCCTCTGACACCACTGCAGAACTCATGGACTTGTTCATGGTTGTGGTTACTTGAAGCAGTTCTCCTGACAGTCTTTGTGACTTTATGCTGTTGCCAAAGCATCCTCATGATTGTGGTTTGGAGATTTTTTGTTTCTCTAGTGTGTCAAATAGGCTCCTTCTGCTAAGCTGTAACAACGTGATTCTTTGGCTTCCATGGCAAATCCAGCATTAGCAGCAGGCGTTTACCTTCCCACCCGCCTGCTTGTCCTGCCCACACACACACTCTACAAATCATCAGCCCCCTGTGGAGAAAACTGCTTGTGGGGCTGCCTTGTAAACTTTATACTGAAGTAATGGATTCTCATTCTTCTTTCATATTTGCAATTTTATCTTCTAATTTCACTCCTGTCATTGATGTAATTTATAGCACAGACTAAAACAAAGTTATATGCACACAGTATGTGCTGGGAATCTGAGTCGGGAACTTTTCAAACTGATTTTCCTGTCAAAGCTGCTGGCTTGTCTGCATTTCACCCCAAGTGTCATAGAACAACCCACATAACCAACTGAAGTCCTAATCTTTTTAAAAATACACCTTTCATATACATCATATATGAGGTTTTCTGGTCAGTCTCCTTACAGGTGGCAGCAGGTACAAAACTCTTGTGTGTTTTAAAGTTGCTGACTCAAAAATGGCACCTTCCCATGCCAATATTGCTATCCCAGTGTCATTTTGATATTTGTTGTTTCACCTATTTCTCCAGTATTTCCCAAATGCAGCAGCAGTGCTTTTGAGCTGTGAAGTTCATTTTCTTTCAAGAATATTGTTACAGTCTGAAAGCTTGTTTATTAGGGGGTAGTAAGAGTGTTTTCTTTCCATTTAGCTTCTGAAGTGAAGCTTTAGTTGCATCAATTTCTGAAGCAGTTGTTCAGCTTGGTCAGAGCATGGTGCTAATAACATTGGGGTCCTGGGTTCAATGCCATTTCCTTAATGGTTGGACTTGATGATCCTTCTGGGGCCCTTCCAATTCAGAATCTGTGATCTGTGTGACTCTGAACAGGCTGACAGCACCTGCTTACTCTGTTCAAGCATTCTCGTTTTGTGAAGATGCTTGGCAAAGGGAAACAATTCTTTCTGTGCTTAGGTTAGAGGCAGAACAGTGAAGATCCAGCCCAAGACTAAGGACTGGCTAAAGGGCCTCCAGGAGGAAATTGCTCGAAAGCGGGACAGCGTTGTGCCCATGTCCCCCACTGCAAACTCCCATCTTCTGGAAGAAAATTTTGACTTCTCAAGTTTGGACTATGAGTCAGAAGGTAAGCAATTTCTTTCTAAGCTAAGTAGTGAGAAATTGCTTTGCTGACTTTAGTTGCACAGAGAAGGTACAGTATGAGTTTCAGTGGCACCTTAATTTGTAATGAAGCCACACTTCTTAAAAAGATGACTGTAATTAAAGCCATGACCTTACTCTGTGCCTGGGCATAGAACTGTTATTTAGATCATCCTGTCAATTTAGTGTTATATGTTAGCAAATTAGATGTATGGTACAGCTGTCTGTAGAGACATTGTAATGGGGTGATTACACAAGAATCTCGCCCAGCCTATATATTAAATTAACTGATGGTATTATAGAGTAATTAATAGGTAGTGTAGAGAGTCAGAGAATTAATTTGCTCAATAATTCTTTGTTATTTAATATTTCAATCCAGGTGATATAGAGGATGAAGACGATTATTTAGAGGATGCTCTGTGTCAACACCTAGTTGCAGACACAGCAGAAGATATGTCAGAGCACCCTGGACACTGCACATCTGTGGCTCTTTCAAACAAATCTGGACAAACCCCCCACCTGTATAAAGGTAAAGTATCCACCTTCTTTAAGGTAAGACCTGAAGGATTGTTGTTTGCTCTCCTGTTGAATGTATTTCCCTGTTCATTTATATTTTCATTCTAGGTACACCTGTAGTCATGAGTATTCATGCTCAGCTTCCTTGAGCTAGTGACTGTTACTGAGGTCCTCAGGCATAACAGCAATACAAATGATGAAACTTAGATTCTCCTTCTCTCTAGGCCAGGTGTCTTGGTTTAGGACACCAGGGCAAGGCAGGAAAGCTGAAAAATGCTGGTTTTCCTTTTCTAGCCAGAGGAAATTAAATCTTTTTATCCATTTGATACGGTTTGGCACCAGAACATACAACAACAACAAAAAAGTATGCTATTTTCTTATTGGTGAGGGCCAAAGCAAAATAAAACCAAAAGAACCTTGTTGATTCCATGATGGGCTCAACTCTGTCCTTTGAGCAGTAGCAGTGGCAGAGCAGTGAGCTGTAATCTGGGAGGTTGTTGTGTTCAAATTACTTCAGAGACCTGAAGTTTCTCCTTTGTTCCCATTTGATTTATTTCTGAAGGAGTCAAGGTTCATAGAATATATATATAATTGTTCTTTAGGTTCTTCATGTTACCTTTTTCCTCAGTTACCTGGCTGGTTTGCACATTATTGCGAAGTGACTTGGTAGTAAGAAGATAAAGTTGTGGAGAGAAAACTGATAAAAACTGCGGCAAGAACTAGCCAAGCCAGCTGTGGTCTTACAATGGGATGTGGTCAGGATGTGCTTCAGTGGCCAAGCGTTGACAGGCTGGGATATGTATTAAACACCTCAGTGTGACAGCAAGTGATTCAGTAGCTGTCATTCTGCGCTCTCTCAGAAGTGCTTTGTCTTCTGACATAAAAGTGAAAACTTTTAATACCTTCAAAGGTTGAATCAGAAGTAGAGTTCAAAAAGATTGAATGAAATTCGTACGCTTACACAGACAGATTTTCCAAACAGAGTGATTTATGGCTTTCTTGCCCACCTTGAGTCATAGGCTGGGTTCAGTGTGGCCAGACCCTAAAGCCTATCCCTGAGTCAAGGAGCAATCAGTCATTATTAAATACTCTGAAGTCAATCACTTTGTATTATAGGGTGCCTTGCCCTCCAAGCACCTCTGGCCTACTGTGTGATGATTCATTAAGCCACAGAGAATTGCAGTGAGTCTTGTCACCCACACTAACTCTTCTCCACAGAAAAAAAATCACAAAGTAAATAGAGGTTATGGAGTATAGTTTGAAGGAGGTCAAGGTGGGGTCATGATCTCACATAACTCAAAATACAATATATTCAATTAATCTTAAAGTGCTGCAATTTCAGTTTCCTCCATAAGCTTGCAATTCTGCCTGAGTAACTCCTAATTGAAGGTATGATAACTGTGTAGCTGGTGGTAGACACAGATGGAAAACAGTGACAGGCACAGTAGAGTGTGTGTGTGTGTGTGTGTTTCCGAGGTCAGGGAAGGGCACAGCTTCACGAAACTGATGTCCCTGCCAGCAGCCTTTCAGGCACGGAATTGAGTGGTAACGGCTGGCTTTTGTTGTGTCCAGTTTTACTGCCAGAACTCAAACCATGCCTCCAGGTGCCTGCATGACTCCTTGGGTCCTATTGATGAGCCCGTATCTGCAGCTTAGAAGTACTGAAAATGCAGAGAGCATGGGGAGGGCGGGCTGGGCAGACCACAGGCTCTGTCTCTGTGGCTGCCATCTGCTGCTGAGTGGGAGCAGGAAGCTGTGAGGCAGCTCGTGATTGCCTGCAGAACACAGCTTTCCGAAAAACAAGAACTTGTTTACAAATGCCTGAAATGCAAGAGGCTGCTGCTGCATAATTCCTTCCCCATGTCTCCAAAACACAAGGACAAAACTAAACCCAGTGAATCTTGGAGCTCTAAAGGGCAGCCATGGCTGGGTGAGAGGACTGAAATGAAAGTCCTCACTATAGCAGATGGGGGAGAATAAAGCAATCCGTACTTCTCCCCTCTCCAGCTGTCAGAAAGGCTTAGATGGGATGAAAGACTAGGTAATTAGTTAGTGATGTAAGGTGCAGCCAAGAGCTAGCAGATTGAAGCAGCTGTACCTGTTAGGAGATGTTGCTGGAAAGCAGAGATTTTTCTCTGGTATAAAGACAGTTCTCCTGTGCAAGAAAAGGTGTCTAATCCTCAAATGGAATTCCTGTGTTTGGGATGGAAAGCAAGGAATTCACCATGACTAGATATGAAAGTTTGAATGTCCAGTGTCCAGTAACCTTGGAATCAGATTCAGGCATTCTTTGTGTTGGTGCAAACAGCTAATAAATGGTGGAAAAGGAGAGAGAGAGAGAGAGAAAGAAGTATTTGACAAAAGTGTAGATGTTTCCTGCAGTGGGAGCAGGCAGACATTGAGGGAGAGCAAAAAATGTGAATGGAGCTGTCATGTTGCTGAGAGACCTGGCTGAGGCTTGCCACTCAAAGTCAACTTTCCTGACCTCTCAGATCTGGTGCACCTCACCCAGTGTGTATCTAATACAGACACTTTCTAAAATGCCCCTAGATGATGCAGACCTGGCCGATTTGAAGCGGGAGCTGGAGGCAAGTGGGGAATGCAGCCGCCGGATTCCAAGCAGGTCTCTGTCCATTCCTACCAGGCCTCGGCCACTTCAGCCACCACAGAGGCCTCCCCCTCCTGGTGAGTTGAACTTTCCTTAATAGGATGTTGGCCCCAACTGAACAGTTTTTGCCTGCCATGTCTGGTTGACAAACAAAGTAATACCTTGTTCTAAAATGTCAGGTTGTTGAGGGACTTGTACTTGCTTCCCAGCGTGTTTCAGCCTGAGTATTACTGCCATTACTAATGGGAGAAGTTTGTCTTCAGAATGACATATACTCTACAAGAAAAATGTCTTTAGTAAGAATAGAATAGCCCCTATGTTTCATAGTAGCTCACCACTATGGTAAGCGAGTTGAGCAGCCACTTCATGGTGATAAAGATATTGGTATTTATGCCTGCTGACTTCTGAAGTGACTGAGTGTTTTCTTGTAGTTTTTTTGGATTCTGAATTAATTGTAATCAGAATTTTGAAACCTTTGACAAAATCCTTATTCTGGACAGTTTTTGTCCTTCTTCGCAAGCAATACTTGTGTTTGTGAAAGAAATGCAAAGTGGATTATGATTTTCAGTGAGGCACAAAGGGAAGTGATGCTCTTTACCTAAGCTCTGCCCCCCTGAGATGCCATCCAGAGCTGTGCTGCTCCTGTTCTTATGGCTACTTCTGGATGAAAGCTGATTGCTAGATAAGCATAATCATCTTTGTCTCCTGTATTAGACAAGCTATACAGCATGTTTTTCTTGCAGCCCAAAAGTCTCTCATTTGTGTACATTTTCAAGAGTTAAATTAGAAGTTCTGTGATGCTCACCTGATAGAAGACGAGCTCTTTAGGATTATTCCCATTCATTTTTGAGTCTGTTGCACAAGAAGTGCCAACACTGGTATCTGTATTTCTGTGCCTAGAATGCATTGTCAATGCTCAGCTGAGGTTATCTAATTAATTAAATGAAAGAAAGACTAACTACAAACCTGCTTCCTGAAACAGTTTAAGATTTTGAGGGGGGTGGTGGCATGCACGTTGGTTTTGCTCCATCGCAGATAAAATTTTGTACCACCTCTTGCATGTAAAAAGCGTTTTTTTATTCCTCTTCCAGCTGGAACATCAGGCAAAAAGTCCCCCTCAGATGGTTCCCTCTCTCCAGGAAGCCATTCCACCTGCTCCATCCTGGCAACGGCAAAGCTGCTTCCTGGAGCCCCTCAGCAGCCAGTGAGTCCTGCTGCTCAGCATGGGCCCTTGGCATTGTCCTCATCCTCCCATCCACACTGAGAATCACGTACAGGATGCACCTGCCATACAAGGAAGGAAGTCCATCACATGTCTGAGCCAAAAATGCCAAGATAACTTCTTGTACTGTAATACCAAAATGTAGGGCCTGTTAGGCAGCAGAAAAATGTTAATTTATTAACAGGAGTTAGGAATGCCAAAGAGGGAGAGAGAGAATGAGTGGAGTATGACCAGAGCACTGTTGCTGCTTTCTGACAGATGCTAACTTGAATTTGTCACACTACCATCATAAGGTTAAATTCTTTTCTCATCTCTGTTTTGGTGGACCGCGCTAATGCCCAAAATGTTGACCACTGCCAGCAGGGCTGTTAGTCCCCTGAGGGGAGACCAAGATCAGAATGTGGAAATGCCTCCCCACTCCTGTCTTGCTGGATGAAGACCCTAATGCAAGGAAAAAGGAATGGCTAAGGGACTAGCTGTGGCACTCAGGCACTGGCCTTCTGTGAGCTGGCAGCAAACATGTCCAATTTGCTAAAAGATTGCCATTTCTTTAGAATTTGTAGATCACTGAATAGCCACCTGCAAGAACAGGATTTTACAGGTGTATGAGCTTAGCTGTAAAATTAGAGGTGTACAAGAAAAAACAGTTCTCTCAGGATGACTCGTTCTCCTATGTTTTTTTAAAGCCTAAAGTCCGGACTGGAATAAGCAAACCTTACAATGTCAAGCAGATCAAAACCACCACAGCTGAGGAAGCGGAAGAAGCTATCAGATGTCTTATGGAGGCCAAAGGAGGTAAGCTCAGCTTTCTAAGTGACTTCTAAAAAATCTTTACATAAAGAAGACTGTAGGTGTATTCATCTCACCTTAGCCCAGATGCACATATTCCTATTTAGAATTTCACCTGAACCCATTCTTGCAAAATTGTATGTGGTATTCCCTATCAGTTCTGATAATATTAACCTTTTTTTCAAGATGAATAAAATGTTATATTTTGTTGTAGAACCTGCTACAAGGAGAACCTTGAGTTATCTATGCCCAGATTTGGTCAGAAAAATTAAAATATAAAGATGGGATTTTACTAAACTGACAGTGCCTGTGTTAGCTCAGAGTTGCATAAAGGATATTTGCTGCTCTATTTACTGAATGCTCACTATTCCAAGCAGAACTACAGAGCAAATGCAGCTCTAGGAGAAATAACCTGGATTCTGTTCACATTTGGACAGCAAGTATAGCTGTAACCTAGAAAAAAGCTTGCACTACTTCAGCTTGAATAGCTAAGCTAAAAGGCTGTGTTTAGGCTCTCTCTGTAGTCCCTGGAGAAGAGAGCTTCTTGCGAGGTCAAGTTAGAGCATAAAAGTAGCTTAGGTACTGTGAATGTACCCCCCAGGGTTGCATGCAGTCTTTCTGCTGATGCTGTATGAATGAAAATGGCTACCTGAGTTTGCAAGGCTCTCAGTTTAGGAGAAAGCTATCCCTTTTCATTTGTACGTAGAATAAATACAGTCTGGAATAATCCCATTTATTTAGAAATACCCTACATGCATCTTGATGTTTGTTCCTCAGTGCTGTTCATTTCATTTTGAAATCTGATTTACTCTACATTGATTTGGAAATTCACGTTCACTTGTTGTGGGTAAGAAAACTAGTCTGGTCAGCATCACTTCCAGTCCCTTGTACTGTACCACCAGCTGGCATTTACAGTTCTTTCCAAGTCCTCTACAAGATGCACTCGGTATCATTAACTTGGTTTTCCAGATAATGGCAAAAGGGTGCTCAGAGCCCAGTACTCCTGAACCCCCAGCCAGTGTTTTCTTCACTTGACCAAATGGTGGCACAGCACTGCTGGTTTGGCACGAAATTATTTCAGGCAGGGAAGTTTTTCCCTAAAAGCCTCTTACAGACATTACAGGATTGCAAAGGTCTGCGCTTAGTTCCAAAACCTACCTTCTTGGCCTGAGTTGGCCCTATAGGCATGAACATTTTGGGAAACATGGTTGTGAAAGAAATTATCTTGAATCTATGTTCCAGTCAGGCTGAGATGCCATATTTGGTGTTGCTTTTCAGGGGTACAGGAAGATGCAGTGAAGCCTGTTCTAACCAGAAACCAAACTTCCTCCAAACCCGAGGCTCTTCCCAGCATCACAAAGCCAGCATCGTCTCAAGGGTCGCAGGCAGGGATGGTGCCTGTGCCTCATCGTCCACCACCCAAAGTTCCAACTCCAAAGAAGCCAGTGCCTCTGCAAAGGACTGGAGTCAAGGTGGAAAATGTAAGAGAGTTGCAGGAAAATGCATCCAGCTTCCATTACACACTGTCAATGATGGAGGGGTGGGCTGGTTGTTTTTTGCAGGAAGTCCTGTCACGTCAGCAGGTGCTGGAATCATTTTGTGTATTACAGTCACCAAGGGATAAAAATGCAAGAAAGACTGGAAAGAGAGCCATATTCAGCTTTTCTATTTGTCAGTCCATTCTTTTGTTTTTCTTCTGGTTTGTCTAAACCTTATCAGAATTTAATTTGTTCTTTATCACAGTCTCTACTTTTGACCATGAGTGGTCTGCTCTTTGACCAGAGGCAGGTAAAGATTTGAGGCAGCTTCATCAGGTCTTGTGTCCTGTGTCCTTTCTTGCTTTTCTTGCACACCTTGTAATGGGATTCAGCCTTTCAGTTTGAATTCTGGAGTCTACTCAAGAGTTCATGTTCTCAAAATTACAAAGCTGTAGGTGTTCAGGTTTTAATATATGTCAGGTCTCTACAATGGAGACAATAGTACACCTCTGGAGCTGCTAAAATGATTATTTAATTTGTAAAGCAATTTGAGTACAAGAGAAAGACAAATATAACCTTTTATATTTAACCTTTTATATTCTTCCTTTGACAGAATCTCTGCTAAGAAGCCCTCTTCCAAATTGTTAGGGCTCCTCCCTTACCTTCCTTTGGTAAAGACATTCACCCCTTCTCTATAATGGACTTTGTGCTCTCTTTACTTAGCAGATTCACCAAAAAACCCAACCCAGACAGCACAGTCTGTGCCAAGGAGTGGTTGCTTTGTTTTGTTTAAGTTGTCTCCATTCCCAGGTCACTCTTGAAAGGTGCTGAGAGGGATTGCTATTTTGGTGTTGGTTATGTGAGAGCTTCTGGAGGAATAGATCTATTTCAGTTTGACTCTGCCCTGGAATTCCACTCCTTCCTCCATCTGAGGGTGGTCAGATGGAAGTTGTGTCCTTGAAAATCTCCACCCAATCCCCCTCTACCACAGTCAAACATAGGCAACTTAACAGCACAAAGGAAGAAGTGGCAAGGGATGTGTCCAGCATGAGATACTGTCTAAATACTTTGTCTGTGTGGAAAAGCCTGAACATTATTTTTAACACTGTGCAAGAGTTTTAAAGAATTTAAATGCCTTCATTCAATCACACAGAGTCTGAGAAATCTGAAGCAGTCCTTGCCCTCCTAGACTGAGCTGAGCTTGTGACTTACATACCTTTAAATGGTGGATGCATGCTAGACTGGACTTTGAGAGTTTATTTTTATCTTCAATTGCCAGCATCAGTGAGACAGGACAGAGCCCTTAATGCATTTATTGGGTTAGCTTAAGCTAATTCTCCTTCAACCTTATCTATCCAAACAAGCTACACCTAAAGGCATGGGCCTCCCTATGCAATCTTGCTTAAGTAATATTAGTCAGCAGAGAGATGTAACAAAAAAATAACTCCCCAGAACTGTGTTAATTTGGCCCAGAGCAAAATCCTAACCTGAAAAGGGAGGTAAGAGCTGTGAGTGAAGAGGCTGTAGGGTCCTGGTCCTTCACTAGCTCTCTGAAGGTGACTGCAAGGCACAGTGCATGAGCCCAGAGCCCAGCAGCTACAGTGGAGAACAGTGCTGTCAAGCCTCCTCTTTGTACTGCTTTTTTTCCTTCCAGGACTGTCAGCTTTTCTTGGTAATGCTGTCAATTAGACTTGCACCAGTAGTGACTCAGAGTTTAAGGTCCCTTTTAGTTCTCACATTTCTTCTTCCATTTCATCCTCAGGCCATGTCTCCAGAAGAGCAATTTGACCAACAGACAGCACAGTCTCCTTTTGGGTCGTTAGAGCCCCATCTAGAAGCTGGAGCTATTCTTAGTCCAACCAAGATCACTCCAGTCCCTAAACCCAGAACACAAGCTGGGAAGCCTCAGGAGAGCAGGGGGAGCAGTGAAAGGCAGCCCCTGTCAGCAAGCACAGCTGAGGCCATTGTACTGCCTCCCCAGATCACTCCCTTTGCCCCAAAGGTGCCACCACGAAGAAAGAAGTCGGCTCCTGCAGCTTTTCATCTCCAAGTTCTCCAGAGCGGTGGCAGCTCCCTTTTCAGTGGGTCACTGTTCAACTCCAACAACAACAACCCTGGGTGCTGCCCCCAGACTCATGGCCCTGCTCGCTCGGGTCCCACCCCAGCCTCTGCCGGCCCAGAAAACAGCACAACTCAGCCCTTGGCACCAAGTGCTGCAGAACTGATGGCGAAGCTCCAGGGCCCCTCTGCACCAGCAGGCCAGCATCCTCGACTGGATACCAGCTCCCTTCCAGAAAACACCAGTCTTCTGGACATGGACATGCATTCTTCCTTCCCTCTTTCCATACAGGCACCATCAGCTACTTCTCCAGCACACACTTCAGAAAATTTAAATCACCCCAATCTGAAAGATTTCAGTCACTGGGTTACATTTGGTGATGATGAAGACAGCAGTGCAGTGCCAGAAGGGTTCAGCAAACTGCTCGTCTTAGAACAAAACAAGAATACCTTAACGAAAACAAATACTGATTTAGAGCTGTAAAATTTTGCCCCTTAGTGTTCCAAAAGAAATCATAATTATGATGCAAAATAAAAAATAAATCTTTTTTTTTTATTTAATGAAATAGATCGTCTGTCCATACTACATTTCATTTTCATGTTTAAAGATACGGCCCCTGGAGGGAAGTACATAGGAGTACATACAACCTAACATTACCTACAGTTCATTTGAAAACTTCCTTATTCTAAGTTATTTCTTTTTATTAATCCATCTTAAGATGTTTTATTTCATTTCAGGTACAAATCATATGTAAGAACATCTAATGATGTATGGAAAAAAAAGACATTAAGAAAAACATTTTCCTGTGAAATGTATATTTTAATCAATTTCTGTTGTTTGAAATAAAGCATCCTTACTCCGAAGAGTTAGCCTGCCACAGTTATTCTGGAATGAACATCCAAAGGGGGAATGTACACCAGTATAACAGCAGTAATACGGGTACTGCTCTGCTGCAAGTTTCCAAAACTCACCCTGGTTTTTGTTCCCAAGCCCATGTCCAACAGCATACTTTGAAAATGGAGTGTAGTTGTCCACATGCTGTTTCACTGCAAAGAAATGCTACAGGCTGCTTGTGCACTGTCTGTGCAGACCCTGAGGAGATACGGGGAATGGTTGAGAGCATCTGTGGCACAGGTATTGGCTTAGGCATATCTTATGGTAAAGGCAGTTTAGCAATTCAGTAGTTGTGTCCCTGTTCCCACTCTGTGTCTTCCTAAACAAAAGCCATGCCCGTCTTCTATTTCCACAGTGCAGATGAGGAAGCTCCTTTTTGCCTTGCCTGTGGGGTAGAACTGCACACGATAGATGCCATTTGTGCAAAGCAGGCAGTTAATAACCAGACTGCAACTTGTCATGGTAGCTTGTTAAGAGAAGCATCAAGATCTTTCATTATTAAAGGAAGGAGAAGCAGGTGGTAAAGCTGAAAAAAACAACCAATTTTCAAAAAAGTTTTTAAGACTTATTTAAAAAGTTAAGAAGGGGTTTTTTTTCCTTTTTATGTAGGAAAATTAATTGGCTTGTTCTGAGCTTCCCGAACACTGGAAATTCAGCCATTTTTTTCCTCATAATGCCTACCTGTTTCTCTGGTACTGCCAAATTTTGAACACAAGACATCCTGTAAGAGAGGATGCTGCCTTTGAGCACCTGTCATTCTCCTCTGCTCTCTCATTTGCCAGGCACTTTAAAAAAAATCCCCAGAACCTTCAAAGGCCAAGCCCATAAAGCCCAGCGCTAAGCTTCTCTTGTGAGTGTCAGTTTAACGTGGTTGCAACCTGGTGAATAATATAAGATACTCGTTTCCCTACAAGATGATACAAAGCCTTTGCCTCTTAGTCCTCCTCTTAAAAAAAAATACAGCGAATATTTATGGGCACATCTCAGTATAAAACATTAGCAGTAAAAAAGAAAGAGTACAGTATATGACCACATCCAACATTTTCTGCAAAGATAATTAACAGCTCTAGGACAGCTAATTTACATGTTAATGAAAGTGTTAGCAGGAAAGCCAATTAAACTGGATTTATACAAGTCAAATAAAATCTGCTTTATTACTCTCCTTGAATAGGAGACGGATGTGGCCTTTAGCATTCTATCTTATGTCTGTGTCTGTGGCAAGCCGCCCACTGAAGGATGAATCCCGGCAGTTCGCTGGTTTATGCTATCAGTGACAGCAGACACTGCTCGGTCGCAGCAAATCAAGGGAAGGGGACAGACAGTCCAGCTGAAAAGGTTACAGCACAGAATGAGGAATCTCCTGTCTCAATAAATTACCTTCCACACCGGTGCCCAACATCCCAGCCAAGTGTTTTCTCGGAAGCAGGAGCTTGTGACCTGCTTGTGACCTGGTTCTAGTTTCAATGGTCAGAGGAAGCAAAGCAGAGCCAGACCTGCTCCATGTTTGGGAAATCAATACGGAAAATTCAGACTGCAGGAGGCAGTGATTCTTTCCTTCTCATTTGGGATTAAGCCAGGCCCCACCATGTGGAAAAAGAGGCCAAGTAACCTGAACCCTTATTACTTGATGTCCACAACCAGGGAACCCACAGCACAGCTCTGTTCTCAGCTCTGCTGTCCATCCTCACTGGGAAATAATCAATGGAAATCAGTGTCCTCAGGGATAGCTGTCAGTCTTCAGGGACAAACAATGGGTTCATGAACCCAGCACTTGGCAAAAATTGTTGATGGCAGCTGTGAAGCTAGGTATGAATGATTTACCAGACAAGTCTACAAGTGTCTGCTTCTTTAATGTGAGAGGCTTTGACAAGACACCACGTGAGCTTGCCCAGGGCCTGCTGTATTGCAGCTTCAAGTTGCAGTAGGCACCCTGGTTGCCCTGCTGTGTTCATGTTTGGGGTCAGTAAGTGGTTCTCCTTGGTAGAGCAACTGCCTGATTTAGCTTTTTTAGGGGGATTACCACTGAAACTAACAGAAAGAGAACCAAAACATTGGTTATTGTTTTCACCCTGACAAAACAACAGTTTTGCTTTTCCCTTTTCATCCAGAACTACCATTTTCACCAGATGGAAAATTTCTCATTTCCAGCCAGCTGCTCTGGCTGGCACCAGGAAGCACAAATCACAGCAAAAGCCATTTCACAGCACTGAAACCACAGCAATTGAATACTTGGTGGCTGTTGCTGCTAGAGACGCCAACACAGTTACACCAGACTGTGGGACAACACGGGCAAGAGGACTGACCAGCCCTTTAGCCCCTCCCTTCCGTTCTCACTATTTTACTCTTGGATGCCACAATGCAGACGAAACACCATCTCCTCGGACAGTTCACACAAAACCTGCCTGCCACACCTGCAGCTGAGCCACTGGATGGGATTAAAAGAGTACTTGGAGACCTGAGAATTTACAGAAAGACACTACTTTCAATTAATGTGACAGCAGGAGGCTTAAAAGCATCCAGTTCCTGATGGGAAGCAGATGTGAACGCTACGCCACAGCCCTGCTCAAACTAATGTCTGTACATGCTTTAGAAGACACCGCTGCAAAACCCAAAAGCACAACGGACAAACTGCTCGGTTTGGCAAAANCTCACCAAGAGAAGGGTAATGCTACGTTCTCCCAGCACAAAACCATCACTAAAAAATAATGCAGGTCTTTAACAAAAATAAACATGGTCCAGAGTATTCAGCTGGCAGATCATTAACCTTTAATACACTTTGTGACATACCCAAGACATTTTAAAAATCACATTTTATTACTATATTCCAAAAAAATAAACCCCAAACCCAAAAACCCCACCACCAAATATTAGTTTTAGAAGTTGCACATATATAAATACAGTTACAAAAAGGAGAACATTGCCTTAAGAATTCCAGTTATAAAACACAGATGCATTTACTAAGATTAATGTTTAACATCACTGATCTGAATCTGTGTAAGCCAAAGGAGTCTATTAAAATCAACACATCACATGAAACAAGCATTCAGTTATTAGAAGTCGTGTCTATTCACCATGAATTCCACATAATCTACTCTGTGAATACAAAGTGTACTAATATATTTACACTCTGAAGTCTAAACCACAGTGTAAAAAATATAAAGCTCTTTAGAAATTAGGACATTTCTGTTATATTTTCTATACAAAATACTGCCATGCAGTGTTCTTACCTACATCTCAGCTGGGGGGGTGGGGGGAATGCTCTTTCTGCCAGTGTAGTGCCATACAGCCTCTGTACTGCTCTTGGGAATTTTACTTTGCAACTCTCTCAACTTCCAGAGGTGTATTTTGAGCTGCAGTGTCCTCCTGGGCTGCTCTCAGGACCTGGCAGTGCCCACAGCACCAAACCCATGCAGAACAGCAAGGTGCATCCCACCTCCTTGGCAGCTTTCACAGCCATCATTTGAAGGGCAGTAATACTGGATCCATCTCACAGGAGACACCTCAAGCCTCTCATCAATACAGACCTAATTTAACAAACGATCAGCAAAGGCAGTACAGCTTTACACAGCCCATGTTTGCTTTCAGGGAGGGATGCAGGTGTAAATAAAGGAAGAGACCACAATAACATGAGGCTGCTTTTAACCACAGTGCAAATTATCTAAGACTTCAAAAAAGTGACTGTGCACTGCCATTTTTTTAATCTGTCTAAAAAGACTGATTTCTCATCAGTACTGTTAGGGTATCCTAAACATAAATATAATCTTAAATAAGACACTGCTGTTTTTCTCTCTGTCTACACCAACATATATATTTGGGCCCCAAGAATTCAAAACATTTGTGGTAATTTCCAGTGAGGCCTTACAATCACCTGATTTTTTTCCTGCTTTACTTTTTTCTACCTCAGCTCCAAACTCTAAGCATTACCTTTCTTGTCAGGGCCTACATTTGTTGTGCTCCACCTGAGCATTTTCAATGCTCTTCTTTGAATCAGCTACAGAAAAGTTTCTATATGAGTAACAGGAGCCAGGGATTTGAATGTACCAATTCCTTGGTGTGTCCCAAGAGCAAAGCAGAAGAGCTGAGCCCAACAAACACATCTTCAATGTGAACAAGCACAGAACTGCCCTGTCTGACCAGATACACACTGTCCCAAGGAAAGCAATCTCACAAGTTGCTAAGATTAGGAGGGAAACATACAAGAAGATGAATATTTCTTTTCTTTTGTTTTCATTAATACGAACAGACTAAAACAGCAACAATTTTCTAAGCAAGGCAAGCTACCAGCCTGACTCTCTCTCATGCAGAAAAACAGATGCTATGTTTGCTGACCAATCTGGGTGATCTATTAAATGAAAAGGCAAATGACCAAATCTCCTAGAATTGGGCCCCTAGACCAAAATGCCACCTTCATTCACTGGAATACTACTTTTTCAGGCTCCAGTCAGGCTACCCTAACATGGACAGTAAACCAAAACTTTGCAGTAGCTACATGCTGCTTCCCCCCTTTGACACAACAAACAACCACCTCAATTAATTGTTTCCTTCAATTCAATTAATTAATCCCCTCTATAAGACTTTATCCCAGGTGTACATTTACCTGCTTTCAAAGCAAGCTTGGGTTTGTTTGTTTGTTTTGCCAAAAGAAGATACCCTGGGCACGCACTTTCTTTTTGCCAAGTTTGTATTTGTTTTGAATGTATTTTGAGAAATAAATTGGACAGGTGTCTAAAGTTCAAGATGTACAGGAAATTATTCAGCAGCATATACTATTGACACAGCACCCTTATAATTCTGCAGATCCCCTAATAAATGTTGAAAGTTTATGTGTTACACCAAACACAGGATGCAAGCAGGAGAGGATGGCAAAACCTCAGTCTCACAGTTCTTGGGCTAAAACATCCTGAATGAACTTCAGTGTACGTTGATACAGAAAAGCATCCTTCTTCTTCGGCTTGCAAATATTTAGATGATTAACATCCACTGGTACAAGGTCTCCAATTCCTATGTCTAGGAAAGGGAAAGAAAAAAAAAATAAAAAGGAGAAAACCACCAGAGTTCATAAGATGACCTAGACTGAAAAGAACATCTTGCATTAGCAATTTCTCTCTCAAAAGCAACTTCTCCTATCTTCAGTAAAACTCTTTGTTCGCCATTATTTTTTCATGTGCTAAAAGCATCAGTACACACAGTTATGGCCTGACAGAGCTCTGTGCTGCCACAAAACCCAGACTGGCATACTACACCATTAGCTCAGAGTTCTACTGTCTTTGTTTGAGGTACACAAGTGTACATTTCTCCATACAGACAACTTTGCTGAAACGAAACTTCATTTACTGATAGGACAGTCTTGACTGAGGTTTAAG
>VZUA01082455.1:10748-30346 GCA_013401035.1 Horornis vulcanius | reverse complement strand
GAATTATTAAAAATTTGAAATTTAAAAATTAAAAAGTCAGAGAAAGAACCATAAGGGTAATGCAATGTTGTCAATGAAGGAAGTCACTTAAATGTCATGAAAACTGTGGCTGCAGACTTATACAATGGGAAAAACGTAGTACTACACTACACAACTCACTTGTGTTTTATGCCTGACAGATAAATACAGGATTACAAAGCTGCTAAAAATCAAAAGGGACAGGAAAAATGTGTGTCCTTTATTGAACCAACAGAATGAAGCCCCCACAAAAGGAATCACAACCATTTGGATAACATGTAGTACACAATAAGATTGCTACTATATTTATGATCAGTATTAAGCATGTTAAGGAAAGATGCCACAGCTAATACTATTAACTGCAAGAAGATTCCTGGTGGGTTGGTATTTCAGAAATGGCAAATTTCTCAATATTCA
Source organism: Horornis vulcanius (assembly GCA_013401035.1). Taxonomy (NCBI): domain Eukaryota; kingdom Metazoa; phylum Chordata; class Aves; order Passeriformes; family Scotocercidae; genus Horornis; species Horornis vulcanius. The sequence continues at coordinate 29,911 of VZUA01082455.1, read as the reverse complement.
AGAAATGCTTTGAATTCATGCAAATATTTCCTTTTTATGCTCACATAGAGAGAACACCACTTAAACTGACATACAGCTTAGCACAAAGAACCATAAACTTGGCTTACACAAAGGAGATGGAAGGAAAAGAATCACAAACTCCAGCAGAAGAACCCACTGCTAATGTCTCCAGAAGTTTGGTTTCATCTAATCAACAATAAAGAACCAGAGCCACACAAAAGCAAAATTGAAAGATGACTGAGTGAAATAAAACCTCATTATTAACCAAAAACATTACGTCTACCACCAGAGGGGAGGGCAAAGTTTGCATCCTGAGCAATTGTCCATAAATCCAAGTTTTGTCTCTCTTCTAGTGTTTAAAATACAAGATTCCTTATTTTTCCAAAATCATGGGATAAAGGGCTGCTCCAGAGTTCACTAGGTCATAACAATGGAAGGGACAGAACTTCAGAACTGTCTCTCTGAGGGATATCACAGCTGAAATACAAATTTTGCAATTACCTGGAACATTCAGTTCAGTGCCAACTGGGGACATTCTCAGCATGTTTCAATGGCTTTGATTGAAACATCATCAGGTAAGATGCTAAACTACAGTGCAGAGGAAAAATGTCAATTTGAAGACTGTCACCTTGAAGGTTTCCATATTTTTAAATAACAACCATGCTCCTCCCTCCCCTCAAGAAGTGTTTATGGACTGGGACAGGCAGTGTATGTTTTATGCCTCTTTGGATTTATGTGTTTGCTTTTCAGTTCTAATTTTAGTAACTGAGTTTGGGGAAAACATGCAATGATAACTTAACCCTTTGAGATAAAGGCATTATCCTGCAAAATTACCTAGTCATTTCAGAATAGGGGTGGGAGGCACCACCAGTGACCAGGTAGCTTTTAGCATCAGACTGACCTTTCATCCTATCTTAAGTCATGTTGTAAAAGCAAAACTCTGTGATCCGCTGCCTGCTCTAAGTTTTAACTAGTAGCACGGTTGACTGACCTTCTATCACTCAGTCTCTAAGCTTTGGACATCTCTAAGTATTTTCTATCAGCAATTCACAAACAGATGGCACCAGCCTGGGAGATGGATGACTGCCCCCAGCTGTCTGCCCCTCCCTGCTCAGCACAGAAATGGCTGAGCTGTTTGAAAAGCAGCTGCTAAACTACTGACTCCCTCAGAACAGCCGTCTAACAAACTGCCACCAATTCTAGCTCCTCTTGCAAAAAGGTGCTCCAAGTCAAGTGTTCCTGCAGTAGAAAGGATCACTGGACAGCTGAGGTAGTAATTATTTTTTTCCAAGATCTTATTGTCTCTCTTGTAACGTCAAAAAAAGTATCATTTTGCAAGTTACTATTTCTTATTTCTCTGCTCTCAGTAATGTTGGGAGACCTGGTCTATTAACAATCTCCATGAAAATCTCACAAAGGGTACTAAACATTTTCCCTCTCTTTTCTCTGCATCAGTACTGAAGATGCCAGGAGATACCCAACATCTAATTCTGTGACAGTTCATTTAGTACAAAAGCTACAGATATGTTTGTTCACACAGAAAAACATCGTTGGAAAACATAAATGACAGATCTGTACCCCCACTGTGTTCTAGAAGGCAACACTCATAAAATTATTCTGCAAGACCTCAGTAGTACCAGAAGGCACCAGAACAGAAAGTGCCCCAGACTCAATGCTTCCAATGTCAACACAATGATTAGGAGAAAGGACAGCATTCCATATCACACGAGACAGCTGCTTGTGCCTTAAGCAGGTGGTCAGCAAAGAAGCAGCTGAGGGCCAGTGGAGGCTTGCACCCAGAGCAGGCTGTGGCATGAGCTTAGTCAGGATGCTGCCTCCATGCAGAAACGGAGTCTAAATGGAAAACGATAATGAAAGGAAAGGCAGCAAAGGAATTGAGACACATTATCAGTGTACACAAAAGAGCCTGGCTGACTTTGGGGTGAAGATGGAATCGTGTTCACTCAGCAATCAGCAGTGTTGTCTAAAGAGCTGTGAACAAGCAAACTTTGAAGAGGCATGGAAACATGAGCATGAGGCCTGGGGAGAGGCTGAAACACACCTTTCTGCACAATTTTAAATGCATTCAAGCAAAACAGCACAAATTCTTCATATTGCCTCAGTACACCACCTAAAAGCTGCCAACTCTGAACTGACAACAGGTTGCCTCGCAAAAGATGAGAATCATATAAATTGCACACAGAAGAGATTCTGAGACCTGGAACATCTTGCCCATAACAGTAGTACCACACAAGCTTCTCCTCAGTGGGAAACAGTGAAATGGTCCCAGTTTTGTCAGGGGAAAGGGGCAGGTATAGCTAGCTCTCCTAACACCTCATCCCCTGGTTCAGAGAGCTCTGTGCAAGTTGGTCACAGGGTGGATAAACAACCATCCCTTCAGAGGCAGGGCCAGCTCTACATCGAGCCTGCTCTGTTCCACAAGCTGGCTTGTGAGTACTGAAGATGAAATCAGGGACTATATTTATTTTCCCTGCATGGTCATATCTTTCTATAGATCCCAGACAGGGCCCCACTTCCTTGGCCTGGATCCTGGAGACGAGTAAGCAAAGGAGGGCATAAATCAGTGCCTGGGTTCTGTCAGGAGCACACTGAACCAACCATCCACACTAGGAACAGGTGCACTGAAGGCAAGCAGGGACACTGTCCCATTTGGAGTAGTGGGGGAGGGCTTGCAGAAAAGCTCTTCATTTCTTCTCCCTGAGCCTACCCTAAACTTTTCACCCTGCAAGAGGGTTATTTACCTTCTGCAGTTCATCAGTCCAGCCAGCTAGGTATGTTCCACTTAACACAAATCCATGCTAAGTCAGGCCCAGCTAAGTCTCATTGGTTTCTGTAGTCTTTGTACTTCACTTTTGCTCTCATTTCTTTTCTTGTTTTTCATTCACTGCTCTGACACATTCACTCCAAAGCTGAAATAATTCAGGGACGGTGCAAAATGTTCAGTAAATTAATACGGCCTTAAAACACAACTGTAATTTTTCACCAGTAATTTTAAAAGTCACCCATCATGAAAAGTAGTGTAGACATAGAGTAGCAAGGAACATGCCACTAGTTTATTCTTAATACCCAGGGGTGGATTCTCAAGTAATATTTTAGTCTGAGTAACATTTTAAGCAAGAATAGGTCCCTAAAGAAGCAGTCTTACTTTAACCTCAGTCATGGCTGCTCATTCCCAATCTCACCATCCTTTCTCTAAATACCAGCACAAGCAGCTGGGCAGTGTCCAAATTGAAGTTCACCACTTTTCCCCTTTCTGACCGTGTTAGTTTTAAGCTGGATCTGTTCCCCGGTTGGTTCTACAGCACAACCACCAAAACGCCTGCACCAGCACAGAGCAGGAATTGAAGTCTGCCTGAAAATACCGGCCCTAGATTGGCCTCAGGGTGATCAGCCCTACCCAACCGACATTACCCATCCCAGGTACAATGATGTGTGTACCCAGTAAAACCATCCACTGTAGATAAGGGCAGATAAGGCCATGTAAACGAGACCCCACCCACGCTCCCACAGTCAGAGCAATCCATTCCCTTGCTCAGGGAACAATGGCCTGATGGGTGGACAGAAACCTGCAGAATGACTTGTGAAGTGCTCCGTAGATAGCTCCAGGGCATGCACGGAGCATCCCATGATGGGGCCTGTGAGGAGGGGAAAAGATTTCGATGTATGGGGTGGGGGAGAAAAGCAAGCGCTGACTGGGTAGAAAAAGGGCTATCTTCCATAAGATCCTTGCTAGTGTTTTAAGAAATTGGCCATCTTGGGACTTAGAACCAAATACTGGGTATTCAGCCTTTGCTTTGTATTTTAGTCACAGAAGTACTAGGTGGCTTCTCACAATACCCACCTAGAGAATCCAGCCTAGACCAGGTTTTCATTAACAAAATCAAAAGAAATTTTAACTGTGGAAAAGGTCAAAAAACCCATTTCAAAAGCATGTCTGCCACATGTAAAAAATTGACGTCTGCTCCAGCTGCAAGCCAGAGCCTCTCTGTATTCAGGGCTGGTTATTTCATTAGCTAGATGAGAAGAGCCCACAGGTGAAAGACACTTGTGCCAATGCTATGAGAAGGCAAACGACAATGAAAAGGAGTACACAGAACTTTCTGTCCCTAAATGTGAAAACTACAGGTAGTTAACAAAGTGTAGGTGTTTGCATAGCAGCAGAGGCATTAAGGGGTTCAGGAGCTGAACTTCTGTCGTGTAGCACCATTACCTGTTCTTATCTCCAACAAGAGCAGTGCAGACAGCAGCAAGAGATACCATAAAAGTAGGCTTTGTCACACCATGAGGCCATTAGATTATCTATATTTATATATAAAGATTAGTTCAGTAGCGTGCTCATCTCTGTTATCTACCTTATGGATAGTCCCCTGAAAAAGATATCTGTAACTCTTTCTGCTTTGTGAATGTCAAAATCCTCACACCGATTTTTCTAAACACAACTCCAGGCAACCAAGAGCGCCAGCCTGGGAAAAACCGAGAGAAGGGAATTCCCTCAGAGCACCATTTGGGGCACAGGGCAGGCTGCCTGGAGCCTGGTGCTGTGGCCTCTCTCTCTCTCTCCTTACCGTACATCTTGCCTTCGTCCGACAGGATAATCTTGCGCCGGCCGCATGGCGGGTAGATGGCTAGCGCTTCCTGGAAGCTCTGCTCGATGTCCGGGCTCCACACGCCCTCGGCGTCATTGTCGATGGGTTTGTCCAAGGCCTCGCTGCCCCCCGAGTCGTTGCTCCCCTCAGGGGAGGTGGGAGAACTCCACTCGTTGGAGGTAATGGTGCCAGCTAGAAACTCCAAGGTGCCACGCGGAGGAGCAGACTCAGAACCTGCAATGGCAAGCACATCCCACCAGGACAGTTAGAAACCCTCCTTGCTAGGAAAAAAAGCAGATACTAAAGCAAAAAAAAAGTTTAAAAAAAAAATCTCAGTTAGAAGCAGTTTTACTTCAAGTTTATCTTAAACGATAACTCAACCACATGTTGGGCTTTTCTTTATGTTGAGATGAAAACATATTCTACAAATCCTTCTGATAAACAACTTGCTCCAATCTCTCTTCAGTTCATTAACTCTGTCACTTCCCAGTTCTCCTCAGAGGATTCTTCTCATGTTTTTATCTTTTTTATTTCTTTCTCCCTGGACTGTCATTATCCATGTAACTGTTATTTAACTTTCTGAAGCACACATAGAGGGATTCAGCCTGTGTGAAAGACTATGCAAAATAAAGCAGTGATGAATTATCCAGTCATCACTGAGCACTGGGGTTGAAATTTTCTTAGATACTGTTTCACTGGATCAGAGTTAGTAGCTGGTGTCACTTCTAACACTGACATTTCTTCTCAAGGATCAGCTGTGCTTTTAAAAAGCCATTCCTGGAGCCAGACAGTGTAATGCAGCGTCTTCCAAATCCCAGCATGGTATCCTGGCAGGAGCAGAAGGCACCATGAGTACAGGGATGACAGCACCAGGTTGCAGGTCAAGAACCAAGGTGCTTAGCCTGTTGTTACTGCTCATCTTCAGAACGACTTTGGGCAAATTCCTTCAGTTTCCTCTGCCTCTCTGCCCCCTCATCACTTACTAATCTCAGGCTATTAGATTTGCCACCGGGCAGGAGGAGAAATTGGTTTTTCATTGAACCTAAGCAGGCAGCTGCTAGCTCTTGAAAACTACAATAAATTATAGTCTCCTTATAAATGCCTACAGGAGAGGCTGAAGCCTTTGAGAGGAGCTGCTGAAACACTCGTTGAGAAATTGACTTCAGACCACACAGACACTTCTAGTCAACCAGGCAGGAGATAAATGGCTTCTGAAGACACAGATCATTCTTCTGCCTTAATCCCAAAGCTGTTTGTTTATCATTTTAATAGCTACATTATCTGGGCTACAAAGAATGTTCCCAAGCCAGCATTTGAGAATCCAGCCAGAGTTCAAAACTCCCCTCTCTATCACCGCATGGAGCTGGGTAGCAAGAAAATCAGAACAAGGACTTTTTTCCAGGGGCAACAGAATCATCAAAACTGCACTGAACATGAGTAAGGAGAAGGGTCTGACAACTCTCTAGCTAAGAAATATCACAGTGAAAATGGAAACGGGAACAGAGGGGAAATTTGGGTGTGGTATTTATCAAAAACAAGTTATAAAAAATAAATACGTGCAGTTATGCCACACCCTAGTTGATATTCATTCAACCTCTAAACTTCAAAAATTCAGGGCTCATAGCTCCAGAAACTTTTCTGACAAACTTTTTTTAGGTATTTCTTTAGTTTCTTATCTCTTTGGATTTTGTGTTTTTAAAATCTTCTCCAAGACCATAATGACCAGATTTTTTTTAATAAAAGCTGAAATTCTTTAAGAATTTTAACATTTCAAAACCTGAAATTGTAAAGATACGACAACACTGCCTCTCAGAAGGTTTTGCTGCTCCTTGATGCCTTTAGACAGCGGCAAAAATACACTTTACATCTCCAAAACCCACCAAAACCTAAGGAAACAAAACCATAATGTGCCTTTGACTAATTTCAATATAGACAATATAAATTAGACAAATAATTAGACACTGTACTGTGCAGCAAATGGTTCACACAAAGACATTTAGAAAACCCAGAGTATGACTTATTTCCTGTGAGTGTATTTGAAACACACAAATCACTGGAATGGTCTACAACTGCCCGTCCATCCACTTTAGCACCTACATTAGATTATTTCAACCCTTCTGATCCACGGTATACAGTTTCAGAGCTTTAATGAACATGGAAAGAAGTAATAAAATGGGAGGTGAGAGGGGCAGAAAGGGGAACTCACACTTGGCTCTTATCCACTGGGACAGACATCCCACGCACAGTGTGAATGGCACCAAGGCCATGGCAATGTGACTTTAAGAGACCCTGAAATGAAGGGTAACAGTTGCTTCCCTCGCCAAACATTCCCCCTTTCACTGACAGATGCTAACAAAAAATTGCATGGGTATTTAAAGAGATTGTCCTGCTGGGGAATCAGTGTAGAGGTGTAAAGCTTTCCACAGGGAGACACTGACAGGGAAAAACCTGTTCCAAATCTTCCTTTCATATTTCCCCAAGCACCCCTAGTCCCTGGAGGCTCTGCAGACCCTCCATAGCTAACACACATAAAAATAGCCACAAACACAAGGCACAGGCTGGTTTAACTTGTGATGACAGGCTGAAAAATGGAGGGTTCAGGATGAAACCCAAGGTATGACAGCAAGTGTATTCATCATATCACCTGCAGTGGGAGCTGCAAATCTCACACGAGCCAGCAGGCTTCACACCAAGTGAAAACATCTCCAGCTGCTCAACTACAGGACTCCCAAAGCCACAGTCACAGGAAGCTACAGCTCTGCTGTCAAGCCAAATCCCCCTAGCAATGCACACAGGCAAAGTCATCTCCTAGGGAATGAAGGACCATTATGACCATAAAAAGCATCACTTTGAATCCAGTTATTTTCATCTCCTTAGTGTCCATGCTGACACAGGGGAATATCTAGCAGATGATTTCATCATGGCACACTTTTAAGTTGAAACTAAATAAATATATCTGAAGCATAACTCTCCTCCCCCCACCACATTCACATCCTGGAAGCTGATAATTTCATATTTTACAAGGCTCAGCATCTGCACTAAGTGCTTTTGGTGACGCAGGAAAATCTGGGTCCATTCTAATCCAACCTCCAGAAAAACTAGAGGAGAAAACAAGTCCTACTCAGTGCAGGACAAGTTTTCTAACTCTCCAGACTCTGTTCTCCAAACCTTAAAGAAAAGTTGCACCAACTTGAGCAGATGTCATTTGTGCACTAAGAGAAGTCCTCAAAGCAAGAGACAGAATATGTGAACTTTCTCTGACATTGGTGTAAATCAAGGGAGATGTGGAACACAATAGTAGTGACAGAAGAAATTATATTTCATGCCTTGCCCAGCAATGTTAGTTTTATCCCAAGCTACAGCTAGGTCAGCAAGAACTGAAATATGCTGTTATGGTCAATCTTGACTTTTCTACACCTTGGATCCTGATTCTGCTTTCCCTTCTTGGTACTAAAGCTATTCCTGATGGATGACAAAAAACCATACAGACTAGAAAATCAAGGCTGTTTGGCCACCTCCAGTTAAAACCTCTGTTAATTACTCAGATTACAGAGCACACTAGCAAAAAATTTCCTTCTATTTGATAACTTCTGAAGAAATTCCATAGAAATGGCCAAGGAAAACCTTATAATTCTATTTCTCTAGATCATGAAGATGCCAAAGGCTTAAATGGCCAGCAAAGTTTTCTTAAACAATGTTGTTTAACTAGTAAGCTCCATGTGCAGTTCCAGGCAATACCGTGTGCCAGAAACAACAGACAGTGCTTCAGGGAGTCCTGGTTGAGTGCTATCTGATCTGTTGGTCTCTGCTTTGGCTGAACACTTTCAAGCCTTCTGCTTCCTGCACTGTTGATCTGAACTAAGCGGTGGCCAAGATGACCACTCATTAAACTAAGCAAAGCAAACTAAAAAGAAGCTGGGGGCTAAACCCTGTGGTAAATGACTTTATTAGGATGGCAAACTGGAAAACTGGCAGTGGAATCACTTCCCATTGAATGAGCGATCAGGTGAAAAACAGAGGATTTTTAGGAAGCAAGAGAATGTTGAATGTCTTATTTATAAGAAAAGTTTCAATAATATTCATTAGTAACTTCTTTAACAAAATACAAATGTTTCAGTTAGCCTCTATTTTCCATTTGCTTCTGTCTTCCGTTCAATAGTAACTACATGCATACAGCCTGGTAACTTTAATGGTGATTTGTATTACCCAATATTCTAATATTACTGAATATTTTAGTAGTTGTTAATTTTTTTTTAAAGTTCTGCCTGCGGAAGAGTTTGTAATCACAAAGCTTTCTTCTGATGTGGAGGGAATTTGATTCCAAAAGCACTAAACAGACATCCCAGATATACTCAGACAATTCCTTTCCCTGAATCTGAATTCCCTCACCAGGCACAGTTCTTAGGAACAGAGTAGTCAGAGGATGTTGTCCCATATTCATAATAGCCAGTTTTGCCAGGTCACAAGGCTTGGTGTTTGTTCTCTTGGGATTCCCTCAGCCTGAACTTCTGCCCCACTCCTTGGCTTTTGTACTTCTGCGATTGTACCTTACAGTTTTCTTTATTCTGACCTCACTCCTATTTTACTGAGAGATGATTAACTATCTTTCTTTGTAGGGTCCAGTCATGGGTTCTCTCCCAGGTTTGAAGACACAAGGCCCCTCAGAGCCTCCTCACCACAGAATTTCTTATCTTTCTTCCTAACGTTTCCCTCTGCACAAATACTGCTTCTAACTTACTTTTGTTCCCTGTTTTTCTTTCTGCCATGGTCATTTCTTAATGAGTCACTCACAAAGCAAAACCGTGGAGAAAACACAAGTCTTTCAGCTCCAGCAGCTTTGGTTAAAGTGTTCCAATTCTGATAATTTCAACACTAACTCTCTTGCCGTTCACACATGGTATCTCATTGAGATTCAGAGATCCTGCAGGGCTAGACAGCTGCCAAGAGCCCTTCAGCAAGATCTCATTGACAGGGAGCACATCTTTAAACAGACTCCATAGTCTGACACATCTGCTTTCTAATATTAATCCCTCAGTCATTACTGTTGGTAAAAGCTCCCTCTTAAGTGTTTGTAGCAGCTGCTCAACACAAAATCATACTTTCCTGAGGATCTGAAAAATTGCAGCCAGCTGCCTCCAGTTGTTCAATTTTCTTAGAGCTGCTCTGTCCAAGAGACTCCCCCCACCCCACGGCCATCCCCTTTCCCTGCTGGAATGGAGCAGGGCCCACCAAGCAGAGAGGTCCCCATTTACTCACCGCTGCCAGGCAGGGGCATTTGCCAGCACAGCCGTGTGCACTCTGACAGGGGGTTCCACTCCTGCTCCGGAGCTGGCTGCGCCCTGAGAAAGTCGCTGTGTTTAACCGAGAACATCCCTTCACCCTCGGCCTCATTCCCTGGAACTGCGAGCTGTGGTGGCAAGGATTGCTTCACCCTACAGGTACTCCTTGGTGTCATTGAAATGCAAACAAACCCAAACAATTCCCGTATTCACTACCTTGGTAACATGAACCAACTACTGCTACTGTAGAAGTTCGGAACCACAACATTTTCATATCTGATCAGCAGTCAGAGAATTAAAAAAAAATCAGTTCAGCCATAACAGACTATATCATGCTGCTCAAGCTATAGAGTTTATTATGTATATAAAGCAATAAGAAAACCTGGAAACAGGAGCAACCAGCCACTTACTCCCATCTAGAACGCCTAGCAAATGAACTTACACAACGCAGTGATACAAGGAAGTTTGGGTTTAGGGAAGCAACAGTCTGGAATACTAAGAAGCCTATTGCTCAAGGTACAAGATGGAAGATAGCATTCAAACTTACCAGAGGAAGAAGACTGGGAAATTCTATGGGACACTACAAGAAAAGCTTAGTTCCTCTGAAAAGAGAAAAATTAGTGCAATCAGTAGATGAGTAGCTCCCAGACGGTGCAACTCAAAGACTGCAGGAAAAACATACCGGAAAGGGAAAAGGTGGGAAAGCAGGTATTCAACGATAAATAAGATTTGTTAAAGCTCGCAGACAAAAGAGGACAAAAATCGTGGACATGTTAATAGGGTCCCTACAGAAAAAAAATAAAGATGCAACTGAAGCATGACCAGCTGGCACTGAACTGTACCTAGGAAGGTAACAGCACTTTTGCAGCACCAGACAGCAACCAGCTCCTCAGGCTCCTTAGCAGCTGCACTCCCATCATTAAAGCAGCCTGGAGACAGTGGAGATGGGTGGGTGCAGTTCACTGGGCCTCTTGAGAGGGCTTCACTCAAACATCCCAGAACAGCTTAGCCAGGGGCTGAGCCTGGCTGTCATCTCACTTTTCTTGCCCCGGGCCTCCTGCAATCCTGAGTAATGCTGGCCATTCCCTGTGAATAGCCCAATCCACCCAGGAGGCAGAGTAATGCTGCATCCATGAATAAAATCAGTCAAGTGTTACTGGCTGTAGTAAAACTCTTAACTAGCAGCAGTGCCAGGTGAGGAGGAAAGAACTGAGATTTGCCTCTCTGTATGGGGCAAGGTAATACACTCATTACATCCACAGGCTGCACGGTGAGATTTTTGTCTGTCTCAACACTGAATGAGACTGGTTTACAAAGGAACAAGCACTACTAGCCTCAGATCATATCCAACAGGAGGCCGGGCTCCTGCTGAATGCTTGTCACACGGCCTAACACAAAATCAAGCTTGGTTTGTTTGCTACACCGAAACTGCCTGCAGCAGCTGCTGTTCAAAAGGCACCTGACTTCCCGAGCAAAGCAAAACAACTCTTAAATGACTGCAGTAGTTAGCTCTGGCTGAAACAGAGAGAGGATGTAGTGTCCAGCAGAGTGATATAAATCAAAGCAAGGAGAGAGGAGAACTTCTATCAGTGCAGCCCTGGATAATGCAGTCAAACAGGATGTGATGAGATAAGGCTGTGTGTGGCCTTGCACACCATCCAATCGGTTACATTTGAGATAAAGGAAACACAGCACAGAGCCTTGCTGCCCTAAGGAGGGGAGAAAAAAACCCCCACAACTCAATAACAAAACCCAAAGGCCAGCTCTGATCCCACTAGTCTAGGGGTGGATGGCCAGCTTGGGGATCGATCCTGAGCAATGGGCAGCTCCCACATCCAGGCCACATCACAAGGCCACCAGCCTGGGACTGACAGAATGACCACTGGGTGATTTATGTCTCAGCTGGGAGAGAAAAACGAGCCAGCAAGGGCAGCAGAGATTGACACTGCCAGGTTGTGTTGGGATTGAGCCACGCACTGGGCTGGCCCCAGCTCTCAAAGGAACAGTGGAATTCCTGGGGAGTCACTGTTATCTCCCATGTGGGAACTGTTCCCAGAGCTCCCATTCTCCCTGACTTTCCAAGACATGTGGCATGTGTTTCACAGCTTCCCAAGCAGATGAAGGTTGTGGCAGGGTGAAAATGGTTAGTCACCCTTCTGCTAGTAGCAGCAGTCACCAGGAGTCATTCTCCCTGGAGCTGGTTAGAAAGCAAGGAACCAGNCACCCTTCTGCTAGTAGCAGCAGTCACCTGGTTAGAAAGCAAGGAACCAGGAAGGAGTCAAATAATCACATCCTTTTTCTATCACTGAAGCATTGGTAGTGTCAGCTAACACAGGAAAATTGTAACTGTCCCTTCATGTACAGACAAGTGTAGCTATTGAGTGACTAAAATGACTTGAGAACTTCCAGATCAGGCTAGAGACAGAAATAAATCAAGCTGGGCATTTTCCCAAAGCATATTATTCACTTAATTATTAAAGGATAGGGAACCTTCAATAGCAACCTAACAAAACCTGGCTCCTAAACATGCTGAAACTCAGTTGTCTTGAAAATCTCACCAATGGGTTCAAAAACCCCCATTTTACCTACGAGAAAAAATAGAGCATGAAGATGTAAGTGAACCACCCAATGGAAAAATCAGGATAAGGTTAAAATCTAGGCAAGAATTTCAAGGCAAGAAAATGTTAACTTTAAAAGTGATTTGCAATTGCAAGTGGTAACTTCAGAGGGGCTCATGTTTAACACTGGAAACAGAGCATGTTTTAAGGGTTTGCTGACAAGTAACACAAAGCTGAGACTCATAATGCCCACTTTATGATATCAAAATCAAATTCTTATTTCCTAATGCCTCCTGCTCATGACATCTTTCAGTCTCTTGTTTAGGACTGAAAGGTAGATGTCCCAGCAAAGCCTCACAACTGTGACATACTTAGCTTCGCATGACACTAACAGCAGAAATGAATGTGAGCTCAGACAAGAGACAGATGTTTGCAAATCTCATCTAATGCAGTGAAAATGTTTAGCTCCAAAACTATAGGCAGCCTCCAAGAAAAGAAATAGCTAAACCTGGGCTAAGACTTACAAGAGAATAGACAGTGATCACACATCCTATGAATGCAAATTTCCCTTTCTGTGGTGCTTGCAGGTGGTCTGTGTTGTGGCCATGACCTGTCTGGTCAGGACTAAGCCCTCTACTAAAGGCTCAAGACAAATGCAAATCACTAACGGGCAGAACAGGTTTATAAGATGGGACCAATGCTCAGTGCTCTTTCGACTTTTCCTCCTTCAGTCAACCAATTACACATGTGCTTTGATTTTAGCAATAGTCAGGCATGAGCTTAAAGGGGTTTGATGCTTGTCATAAGGCAATGCCCGAGTAAAGAACAACCATGATGAAACACCTGCATCACATGCATGAACCCTACCCATGGCTACCAACCCAGCTGCACACTCCTGGGGTATTCAGACACCACCCCAGCTCAGTTTTGGAGTACACACTCCATCTGGATCATGCAGCAAGTCAACAGTCACTGCTTACACATTCAGTTCTTAAAGCTGTCACTGGGGAAAGTCAACCTTTCTGTGAAACAGTGTGAAATTTCCTAGCAAACACACACCAGGCATTTTTGCAAGATTCCAGTGCTCCTACCAGTTTGATACATGAGACAGTAAAACCACACTCAACTTCAGTGTAATTTTGAGTTCAGAACTTTTTTCTCTCTAAATGTGACATAAACATGCCATCATCTCCAACCTATTGAATACAGAGCAATTTCAAAGAAAGCAAATGAAAATCATGAGAATCTGTAATAACTCAAATCCTCAAACAGGAACCAGTAAAAAAAAAAAGTGAAAAACTGAAAAACAAACTTGTCCCCAGATATTACAGGAAAGCATGAACCTTCTGATTTATCTCTTTGCCCTTCCAGACCCTTCTCGTCAGGAAGGTCAACAGGTTATATACCTTCTGCTGGATTAATCTACAGGAGAACAAGGGCAGCTAGCCAAGCAAAACTAGATTCTTAAAGGGATACAACCAACCACAGACTCTGGTACAGTTTTTAAAGCACGTTCTTACAAATAAAACCAGTGATCAAAAGCAGTGGAGAAAGATGCTGCTACTCTATTTTTCAGTTCACATACTGGCTGGATAGAAGAAGAAATTTCCATGTTCTACCTGCACACTTATTGTCTTCTGATCACATAGATCTTTCATAAACAAGTGGGGGCAGAGAAATAGAGAGAATTTTATTATTTTATTTTTATAAAGATAATTCAAAGGGCAGTGAGTGTGCTTGGATATAATCTTCTTACACAAACCTCTCTTTTACATCTTTTTTTCTTTTCTCCCCTAAGCTAACAAGATTTTCAAACCAAAAGATCTGCCTAAGTCCTGCTAGTTTGGTAAAAATGAGCTTTATTACAATGAGCTATAAAAATGTATGATCAGGTAAAATGAACTTAGGACATATTAACAGATCCTCCCTTTCCATTTCAGTATATACCTGCTCCATGTTCTCTTGACATTTCCTCCTTAGCAATCCAGGTTACAAGAGATTACACTTTGCCTGGACATCTGTCATTAATGGTTACCATACTGTTGGAAGGGAGGCACTTTGAGGGCTATGCTGATTCATTTTCTCTTTGGCAATAGCAAAGCAGATGTTTGCACCCAGGCTCTGAAAGCCACTGACACTCATGTCTCAGAAACACAGGAGTGTAAAACACCTACCCTTTGGCAATCACATTTTGACAAAGGTAAGAACAAGGTAATTATAAACCTACAAGAGAACAGAAAAACAGAGCCAGTGACTCAGCCAGTAGCACCAGGAACTGGAAAACCTGCCCCTCCCTAGCAGGAAAACGTCTAATTCATATGGTGTTAAAAACAAAGGGGAGTGACTGCATCATCTCCAGAAACAGGAGGACCCAGGCGGCAGGAACAATAAAACCGAAAACTACCAAACCCTCCCCCCATCCCCAAAAAACCCCAAGAACTCAAAACACCACCTCCTACCCTAAAAAAACTCTCTAATAATCTAGTCTCAGATCTCGTAATGAGCTCCATGCATGCCAACTCATGGCTTTTTTACAAAGCTCCACAAAGGAACACGCCGGGCATTTATTTAGCATGGCTGTTGGCAGAAGTTGGAGAGAGGAGCATCCGTTACTGTAAATCCTAATAAACTTGATTGCTCCTCAAAGGAAGATAGAAATGCTGTGAAGGTAGAGAATGAAAAGAACACAGTGCACAGCACAGTAAATTTAGATTTAAAATAGCATTTGTTACTCTCTACAGAAATCACAGCTAAAAATTACTTCAGATTGGCTTTGGAGAGCACTGATCGTATTATTAGAAAATTAACTAATGGCTTCAAAAACAATGCATAATGACATATGATGTATGAGACAAGCAGAACCATCAGATACAGAGAGCATCTACTGGGTTGGGTTGCTGCAGGGATCTTTGCTAGTCCAGTTGTCTTGTCTTTGACATCTTAAAGATGTCAAAGGATCTTTAAGGAACTAAGACTGACTCAAGGTAATGTTAATGAAACTTGCAGATGATACAGAATAAAGTTTACAAACACCAGTGGGTAGAAACAACTCAAAGGGTGTTAGTGTAAAAAAGAAAACGAAAGAAGCAAGGGAGACAAATAGGACTAAGTGAAAAAGTAATGCAAAGAAAACCTAGAGATAAAATCAAGAACAAAGCCCTGCCAGAAGCAGGAGCTAGAGGCAGGCAAGACTGAGAATGCTCAACAAATGAGAGAGTTGTCTGCAAAGCAAATGCTTCTGCTGCAAAATGACCAATGTGACTTTAATCTGCCTGGGCTCAGATATCACTTCAGGCAACGAAGGGAGATGAATCACTCCAACTCGTGGAATACTGGATCTCGTTCTGACAAAGAAACACCGATAAACTGAAGAAAGTGAAAAGTATAAAAGACCTAGAAAATATAATTAGACCTAGAAAATTGAAAACTATTATTAAACCCTCATTAGTAGCTTGTAAGAACTTAGAAGATGCAAATGCAGAGAGAAATAATAACCAATCATTTCAGAGAAATACACACCAAGGCAAAAACTGCTGCAGTAGAGTAAGAAAACTTTTTCTGATGCACTCGCCCAAGAAAACTTTTACATAGCATGGGGGAGTGGGAGTGAAGAACCAAACCAAATCCCAAACCTAACAAATGAACAAAAACCAAACATGAGCTATAGGGAAAGTATAATAGATCTTTAAAAAAGGTTATACTAAATTTTCACATTCTTAAGATACAGTCATCATCAGATAAAACAGAAAACCGTTTTGCTCTCACAGGAGCTACTGTAGACATGGTCCAAGGAACAACTTAAGGTGGGGAAAAATGGCAATGCTGTTAAGAAAATGTCCCCATTCTTCTCCCACCCTTCACCTCCTAGTCTTTGCAGCCCCTCCTCCAGACACACCAGCACATGATTAACTTATGTTTATCACACCACATATTATTAACTTGACTGGAGAAGGAACAGATGTGGCTGAAAACACAGGTGTGGCTGAAAACGAACTTGCTAAAAGCGAGTGTTACTTTTCCTCTGGATCAGCCCCGGGGCAGTGAACAGCAGTGCCAGCGTCCCTGCCAGTGACAAAGCACAGAGATGTGACAAGTAAGGAAATGGGCACTTAGAGGCCCTGGGGACAGGTCCACAGCAGTGCCAGCCTCAACTCTTTGTGGACCCACCCCTTGGCTTACACTGGGATGGAACCAAGAGCTGAAAGATACAGAAAAGGACACATAATACCAAGGAAGGAAAGCTGTGAATTGCAAACGGAGGTGAAAGCTGCATCTCTGGGAAACTTTTCAGCAACCCTCTCAAAACTCTACTTACTCTACTTGAATTCTGTGAAACTAATACCTGAGTAAGAAAAGCAACAGCAACTGTGATTTTATGTAAGCCACAACAGGCAAGAGAGGGTGCCATGAACCCCTTTTTCTCTTTAAAGCTTGACACTACTATTTTCATACCATTTTCCCACAGATGTTCTTTAATACAGCAACACTGAAATGCTTATGACAATAATAGCCTAAAATACTTCAAAACCATCGGTAGCATTAGTTTAAAAATCCAAAAGAAGTGGCAGGATCCAAGACAGTAGAGAATTTCCTGATAACCATTCTCATGCACATTTTATTTTATTTGCTTCCAGGATCACCTCCAAGAGGACACAAACAATGAGCTGATAGCCCAGTTTAGAGACTGATAAAACTGTTGCATGCTCAATTTTGAGGGCGCCATTCCCCCTGGGATTTAGGAAAACCTGAAAAAAGTGACTGCACCCACTGCAAAAAAACCTGAAAAGGTGACTGGCTGTCCTTCACTCTGGCAACCCAAGTTCCAGAGAAAACCAAAGCCCCTCAGCATCCAGCAGCCCTAATAAAGAAGTCGCTCTGTATTCACTACAGGCTCTTCTCTGTCATGAGAACAAGCCAGCGAAACCAAAAGGCTTTAAGTGCACAGATGACTGTACAGCAGCATCAGCCTAGCCCCAGCACTCACTATGTACCCACTCTGCTTTGCCCCTTGTTCTGCTCCTCTCGCTCCTCCCCGTTACTGTCTGCCCTGTCCTGCTGCCCACTTCCTTCTGCGGGAGAACAATAAACCCTCTCTCATCCGCCCAGACAGATGGACAGACAGGTGAACGAGTGCTCTGCTCACTCTGCACACACACACCGCAGTCCGGTCCGGGGATTGCCGACTTGTCCCCAGTAAGAGGAAAAGAGAAAAATCCAAACCCTAAATCCCCTTTCCTCCTACTAAGCCCCCTGCACTTGAGAAGTATTTTGCGTTATTTGTAGAGGAGTCGCAGATCCCGACTCTTAAGGTTAGAAAGTAACATGCGTGTAACTCCAGGTTAAACAAAAACAAAGTTGGTAATTAATTGTGGTTAGTTCTGAGGTTTTGTTTTTGTTAAGTTTTTTTTTTAACATATGTGATCGCTCATTATAAAAAAGTCCTTAAAACATGTAGTTACACTTCTCCCCTCTTCTGCAAAAATAGCCTTATCTTTAGCATCCCATGCAAGAAATTGTTTAAACGGAATTATCTGAATAAGATAAAAGATTACTCCGGAAAGCTTTCTGTTTGGTTGGGGTTTTTTTTTTTTTGTGTGTGTGCTTGGTTTGTTTGGGGTTTCTTTAATCCTTTCCTGTGGCATGCCACCAAAACTCAACTCTAACTTCAGAATAACTGAACTGGGAAAACATTCCCTCATCTTTTGCTAAATGCCCTGCAACAACCTACGTACTTTCTCACAGATAGGCTTCCTTATGATTTTTTGTTGTTGATCTTTTTTCCCCCCAAAATAATCTTCCATAATTCACATCAAAATTTACTACATTAAGTACTGCTCCTCCTTTCCACCCTCCCCAAGCTCATCTCTACGAACAGTGCAGAAACCTCTTTTTTTTTTCCCCTCCTCCCCATTAACGCCGCAGTTTACAGCGACCGAGTTCCCAAAGGGGCAGCGCCGGCAGCCCCTTCCCGGCGGGGGAAGCCGCCGGAGGCTCCATTGAGGATGTTCCCATCGCTTCCTTTGTACGCCTGTGCCTCGCCTGTCGCACATGAGCGGCTCCGCACCCTCCCTTCCAGCCCGTCTCCCGCAGGCACCCGCGCCCCTTCGCCCCGCGCCAAAGCCATCGTGGAACAGCGTGTCCTGACCTGAGCGAGGCAAGAGCGGCTGCTGTTCCGCAGGGGCAGCGGGGACCGGCTTCAAATCCTCCTTCAGCGCCAGGACTTTCTGCCAAGAGAGCACCGAGCGCTGTTACTGCGCGCCTGCCCCTCGCTCCCGCCCGATCCCCACCCCCGAGCCCGCAGGGGTGGGAGCGGGGGCTGGGACAGGGGGAGCGGGCGGGTCAGCCTCCCGCTCAGCATCGTCGCCGCCGCCAAGTCGCGAAGAAAAAAGTTGGCGAGGAGCGGCTCCGGGGTGGGCCCGCGGGGCTCCCCTTTGCCGGTCCCGCGGCGGCGAGGAGAGGCGAACAATGCCGGGCCGGGCGGGTGCCCGGGAGAGGATGGAATGGGATGGGATGGGCAGCGGGGGGGCAGCCGGGCCAGCGGGAGCGGAGGCACAAAGCGCACACTCACCTGAGGAGCGCGGCGCGGCCGGCGGGANGGTTTTTATTTCCCCTGGAGTTTGAAAGGAGGAAGTGAGGAATGCTAGGAATGAGAGTTGGTATGAAATGAAGGCGGCCGAGGGAGGGAGGGACTGCCGGCTAAGGCAGGGGCTGGGACGGGG
>VZUA01082448.1:0-23375 GCA_013401035.1 Horornis vulcanius | reverse complement strand
CAGACGATATCTGTGATGTCCTAAATTCAGCCATTTCTCTCCCTTTCCATCTTGCCTGTCTTTTTTCTTTCTTTCCCCTAGCAACATCCTGGGGATAAGCCAACAAGAGCTGGAAAACTCATACAAACTTGGGGAAGAAGACAATACAGGAGCCATTCCCAAATATTTCAAAACTTCTGTGTTGTAGTTTTTGACCAGTTCCAAAACTTTATTTACCTGAAATTGAAGAGGAAAGATGATGCCAGGAGTTTTGAGATTGGAGGGATAAATAGTGAATATTATTTTCAGTCCCTTTCTGGGGGTACCTAGAGAAGGATTAAGTGGTCTGCCTGACACACGTGGCCACTCCAAAGCTGTGCTGGAAACAGAGTGTCCAAGACTTTCTGCTTGATTGTCCTCCACACTGACCCAGCCCCAGGCAGGTGCTGACAGTCAGAGGTGGCCTCTGGGTCACGCTCTCCTCCCTTGTGACCAGAAGCCAGTTCAGTGATGTAACTTATGAGAGGTTAGAAGGAGACAGAACAAGAACGGTATTTTGGAAGAAGCAGGTGAAAAGAGAAAGGACACCTGAACAGGCTCTGACCAGGGCAAAGGTCCTGGACTGGCAGCAGCCTTGGGCTCATGAGCAGCCTGGATGACATTTCTTACACTGTAATATTTTGGGTGGGACAACTGATGAAGAGGATCCTTCTCTTAACCCAACACCTACAGGTGACTCAACAGTGGAGCAAGTAGGGCTCTGATTGTGTGGGAAATGCTGGGAAAGCCCACCAGCTCTGAACAGAGCTTCTCAGCTCTCATCTCACTCAGGTAAGCATGAGCCAGGCTGGGGATGGCTCTCGCAGCTGTGGTGTGCAGATCTGGGCAGGAGCAGGTGGGACTCTGTCTCACTGGATTTCCTGCCACTTTTCCATTCATCTCTTCCTGCAATCTTTTACAAGGTGCCAAGAGTGCATGTATGACTCCAGGTCATCTTTTCTGATCTTTACCTGGGAGTTTGCAGTAAAAAAATGCCCTACAAATCATTGTGAGTCCTTGGAAGTACTATCAGAGTCCTTTAACCTGTGACAACAATTTCCACTGAACTTTTCTTCCCTAAAACAACAGACAAAGTTTGGCTTTCACCCAACACCAACCCCATGGGTACAGCATGCAGCAGTGAATTCCTCAAGGACAACCTGGGGCACTGTGAAAATTCCGTGGCCCTTTTTGCTGGTCCAGGCAGTGCAGAAATACTCTGAGAAGCTTTCCCAAGATGTCTCAGACCCTTCCTTTTGCCAGGACTTGACAAATGGACACAAGTCTTTCAAACCTAGCTGCTCCTGGGTAGTGATGTGACTTCCCAGAGCAGATATAGAGCTTAATTGCTTTGTGCCAGGAAGGGCACAAATAGGCTTTTGCTTCCTGGGAGTGTTGACTCACACTTTGAGGCAGCAGCATGGTTCTTCCACGGTGGTACCTCGGAGCTCCCCATCCGCTCTGGTATCCCAGCAGCCTTTCCTCATCCATCCCCTTATTTCCTCCCTTCAGGTACCTGGGTTCTCTAAGTGATGCAAATATGACCATGGCCCAAAAAACCAAATTCCCATCTGTCCTGTCCTCCCTCTCCCATGTCTTACCCCCCTCCCCCCACCTGGGGATGAATGAGATGCTCGTTGTGGCTGCAATATATCATTCTTACTATTTGTTATGAGGTTTTAATGAGTGCGGAAGATTAGGATGTTTGCAAGAGCGTAACAATAAAATACATATCTCGCTCATTCCTTGCCAAAAAGTACTTACAAATAATAAAAGTGAGGCTAGCTGAATGCATAAATCTCCTTTCACAAGCCCCCACCCACTGTGCAATAATTAGTACAAAGTGCAGTGCTAATAGATCATCTTACTTGTGTGGGAAACTTGACATTATGCTTTGTTTATATTATCCCTTTGGCAAGAATCTGCATGGCAAATCCTGGCAGCCAGCAAACAAGAGGCTCTCAAGGAAGGTTTCCAGACTGTCGTGCAGAAAAGCAAGCCACAGGATTGCGTGCTGGTCAGGATGCTGAAACCAGCTGGGGAGCTGAAGCGTTAGATCCAGCTTTTATGGAGTTGAGCTACCAAGTTTCCAGCTGACTAGGAGCAACATCCTGCAACTGATTTGCAAAGGGCTGTTCCCCCCCCAGCCACAACAAATCAGTGTGAACCTTGGCTTCAGGATGGTGCCCTTTGCTTAATTATATATTCAGGGCCCAATTTACCGCCTGGGCCTCCTAATGGGAACAGACGGGGTCGCCCAGACTTGAGACAGGCACCGAATACGGCCCCTGCAGTCTCTGGCTCTGTAAGGAGAGGGTNGAGACAGAACAAGAACGGTATTTTGGAAGAAGCAGGTGAAAAGAGAAAGGACACCTGAACAGGCTCTGACCAGGGCAAAGGTCCTGGACTGGCAGCAGCCTTGGGCTCATGAGCAGCCTGGATGACATTTCTTACACTGTAATATTTTGGGTGGGACGACTGATGAAGAGGATCCTTCTCTTAACCCAACCCCTACAGGTGACTCAACAGTGGAGCAAGTAGGGCTCTGATTGTGTGGGAAATGCTGGGAAAGCCCACCAGCTCTGAACAGAGCTTCTCAGCTCTCATCTCACTCAGGTAAGCATGAGCCAGGCTGGGGATGGCTCTCGCAGCTGTGGTGTGCAGATCTGGGCAGGAGCAGGTGGGACTCTGTCTCACTGGATTTCCTGCCACTTTTCCATTCATCTCTTCCTGCAATCTTTTACAAGGTGCCAAGAGTGCATGTATGACTCCAGGTCATCTTTTCTGATCTTTACCTGGGAGTTTGCAGTAAAAAAATGCCCTACAAATCATTGTGAGTCCTTGGAAGTACTATCAGAGTCCTTTAACCTGTGACAACAATTTCCACTGAACTTTTCTTCCCTAAAACAACAGACAAAGTTTGGCTTTCACCCAACACCAACCCCATGGGTACAGCATGCAGCAGTGAATTCCTCAAGGACAACCTGGGGCACTGTGAAAATTCCGTGGCCCTTTTTGCTGGTCCAGGCAGTGCAGAAATACTCTGAGAAGCTTTCCCAAGATGTCTCAGACCCTTCCTTTTGCCAGGACTTGACAAATGGACACAAGTCTTTCAAACCTAGCTGCTCCTGGGTAGTGATGTGACTTCCCAGAGCAGATATAGAGCTTAATTGCTTTGTGCCAGGAAGGGCACAAATAGGCTTTTGCTTCCTGGGAGTGTTGACTCACACTTTGAGGCAGCAGCATGGTTCTTCCACGGTGGTACCTCGGAGCTCCCCATCCGCTCTGGTATCCCAGCAGCCTTTCCTCATCCATCCCCTTATTTCCTCCCTTCAGGTACCTGGGTTCTCTAAGTGATGCAAATATGACCATGGCCCAAAAAACCAAATTCCCATCTGTCCTGTCCTCCCTCTCCCATGTCTTACCCCCCTCCCCCCACCTGGGGATGAATGAGATGCTCGTTGTGGCTGCAATATATCATTCTTACTATTTGTTATGAGGTTTTAATGAGTGCGGAAGATTAGGATGTTTGCAAGAGCGTAACAATAAAATACATATCTCGCTCATTCCTTGCCAAAAAGTACTTACAAATAATAAAAGTGAGGCTAGCTGAATGCATAAATCTCCTTTCACAAGCCCCCACCCACTGTGCAATAATTAGTACAAAGTGCAGTGCTAATAGATCATCTTACTTGTGTGGGAAACTTGACATTATGCTTTGTTTATATTATCCCTTTGGCAAGAATCTGCATGGCAAATCCTGGCAGCCAGCAAACAAGAGGCTCTCAAGGAAGGTTTCCAGACTGTCGTGCAGAAAAGCAAGCCACAGGATTGCGTGCTGGTCAGGATGCTGAAACCAGCTGGGGAGCTGAAGCGTTAGATCCAGCTTTTATGGAGTTGAGCTACCAAGTTTCCAGCTGACTAGGAGCAACATCCTGCAACTGATTTGCAAAGGGCTGTTCCCACCCCAGCCACAACAAATCAGTGTGAACCTTGGCTTCAGGATGGTGCCCTTTGCTTAATTATATATTCAGGGCCCAATTTACCGCCTGGGCCTCCTAATGGGAACAGACGGGGTCGCCCAGACTTGAGACAGGCACCGAATACGGCCCCTGCAGTCTCTGGCTCTGTAAGGAGAGGGTTTTCAGCCAGTGCCCAAATAGCTCCAGCTCCCAAGACCTTTCTCCTCCACTCAGCCCCTACAGAGACCTTGGCTGATGTGGGAATTACCTCTGCTGAGACATCTGGCTCTGTCCCATGGACCAGGCTTGCTACAGTATGACTTGCTCAGGGCACGATGGTGTCTCAAAATTCTCTCAGTAAGCACAAGAGCTGTCTTCAGCTCTCTGCTGACTAAAATGAGCTTTGGGTCAATGTGCTGGGTGGAAAGCCAGTCTTCATCCTCCCATGCTTGTGACTCTTCACCCCAAAGTCCTTTTCTCCCTTTTTGGGCTCAAGTCCCTTCCTTTTTGCTTGTTTCTCTATTCCAGTGAGCAATGTGAAAACCAGAGCCCGGTTTTTAGATGTAGAGATGCATTTCTGCCTGGTGAATCACAAACCATTAGCACCACAGGTCTGGGTATATTCACAGGAGGGGATGTTCTAGATAGTTTCTTGCCAGTTGAGAGAATGAGGATGGGTAGCTTTCTTCTCTTTCCTTGAGAAATTTGGGAGTGACCTGCAAGTTGGCTATTTCAGCAGTTCAGAGAAGGCCACCACACAGGGTCTTGTCCTAAGGACATATTCCAACAGTGGCAGCTTGTCTTTGCAAAGGCCCTGCTGCCCACCACCCAGCACCTTCCTCTGCTGACAACATCCCCAGATTTGTCCCAGCTGAATCTTTCTTGTATCTGGGGGTCTGAACAATAACAAAAAGCTAACATGCTTCCAAGCTACATGCTTCCACGTGGGATTGTCCTCTGCTGCCTCATGAACTCTCTGCACAACGTGCTCCACCAGGTGCCTGTGTGCTGCCACATGTGGTCCTGGAGCATCTCTCCCTGACTCAAGCTGGTGTTGGGGTGTGCTGAGCATGGAGTCCTCAGCACCTTCCCTCCCCTTTCTGCTGAAGGGCTTTGGAAGGACTATCCTGTGAGAAGAACCCATCTGCTGGACAAGCCCCAGAAGCCTTCACAGCAGCAGGTGTGGCTCAGACTCCACCTCTGAGCAGGCATCAGCCTTGCATGTCCAGATTCACTCCTGCTCCAGTAAAGTTTCCACGTGTGCTTAATTCCCCACTTCCCTGCTGGACCCCTCCTCATCCCATCCCACCCACTGCTCTTGCTCAAGGCTGGCCTTTCAAAAGCACTCAGGTTGTCCTGCTTTGTGCCTGGGGAATGGAGACAAGGAGTCCTATCCAGATGGAGAAAAGACTCATCCTCCTGGGAAGTATATACTGGAATTGCCTAGTACAGCCTCCCCGTGTCCTTCTCCTCCATCTTTGTGCAGAAATCACCAGGAAAGGAAATTTTTACTCATGGGCCCAGTGGACATATTCACTTGGAAATCTTCACCCTGCTTGATTTTTTTTTTTTTTTTTTTTTAACTTGGGGGGGCCCTCTTCTGTGGGATCACAGCAGTGTCCTCTGCTTCTGGAAGAAACCTGGTATCCACTCCCTGACTTTGCATGCTGTTTTTAAAGCTTAAAAAAAAAAAGAGTTGGTAACTGTGGCCTCATGTGGGCATGACTAAGAGGTTACTTTGTAAGGTGTTGTTCAGCTAGGAAGAGTATTTCAAGCACTTCTTTTTCCATGCCAGACCCAGCTGCTAAGAACCACTGCAGAGATATTCCTGCTCTTCATGCCGCCGGGCTCAGGGAATCCCGGTAACGTGCGAGTAGTTCTGAACAAAGTGTGCAGCGCTGAAGCAGCACTGCCGTGCTGATGAGGCTGGTTCAGGCAGGGGGAACTGGGCAGAGCCCTGACATTTCAGTGACTGGTGAGGTTATTTGAGGGGAAAGCACCGGGAGCCTGGCGCCCAGCAGCCAGCGCCGGCAGCAGCCTCTGCCGCTAACTGCGTTGACTCCGCTGGCTCAGGACAATGGTAAATGGGCTGAAACATTGACAGTTTCCTCACAGACTCTTCCCAGAGCTACTAAAATTAACCTTTTTATTCCCCCCCACTGGAGAAATATAAAGCTCTTACTTTCCTTAACCTCTCTTTCCCACCCAGTGGGCAAAGAGTTTGTCAGTTCTACAGTTAAAATAATATATTAGGGATTTCCAATGGTGCAAGTCAAACTTCACATTTCCTAATGATTCTAGATGCCTTTTTTGTCCTCAGACATTTCAAGTTAAACCTCTATGAAACTGACCTTTTGGCTTGTCATCCTCTGTAAGGACCCCAGAGATGAAACACTTCTTTCAGTCTGTCACTACTGTCCGTAGACCGCCCCCCCTTTTCCCCCCTCCTCTATTTTATCAGCAAGAACCCATAATTGAGCCCCTTGACAATAGCAGGACTGTGCATTTCTTTGTCAACAACAATGGGCCGTCCAAGTTCATTACTGGAGATTGTTTAAAAATTGATTCATGGGCCAGTAGTAGTAGCTTATTATACAGCATAAGTGACAGTGTGATCTGGATGGAGGCCAAGTCATTCTTGACCAGTCATGTCCAATTAGAAAGAACATTGCACACATTCCTGTTGGAGCCACATTAATGAATTAGTCCTACCACAAACTGAGAGAAGCTTGCAGGACCCTAATACCTTTTGTTCCTAAGGATAATTCAGTAATTTATAAAGAGAGCAGCGCGGAGCACATTAGCAAAAGAATAGTAATAGCAGGACTCAGTCCTTACACTTGTCCTTCATTTCAGGTTTCTGGGGAGCTCCGTTGCCCCCGAGATCTGTGTTGACCTCTGACAGCCCTCCCAGGGCTGTGGTGGCTGTGCTGGTAGTGACCAGGGCTCCACAGGCCTGTGT
The DNA here is from genome assembly GCA_013401035.1 of Horornis vulcanius. Taxonomy (NCBI): domain Eukaryota; kingdom Metazoa; phylum Chordata; class Aves; order Passeriformes; family Scotocercidae; genus Horornis; species Horornis vulcanius. Next base: position 16,433 of record VZUA01082448.1, on the reverse strand, counting down.
GCACCTGAACTTGAGCCAACATCTTGCTTCCCAGGATAAGAGGACAGCCCAGGCACAGGGAATGTCATCATCCTGCAGAAGTCACATCCAAGGGCGTTATTGTATCCTGGTGCTTCCTCTTTGCCCTGCAAATGGCACCGGTGTAACTCCCCTGCGTTGTGTCTGCCACACACCTTGGGAAACAGGAGGGAAGAGCAGCAAAGGCACAATTTTCAAGTTTAGAAGTCTGGAGCTGGTGTTTAAGGTCTTAAACCTCAAAATCAATTTGGAGGTGTGCCAAAATCAATTTAACTTGCACAGAGCAGCTTCCAGGGACTGGGAGGCTTCAGGGTATTTGGGACCTCAGACATGCAGTGCTGAGGACAGTCTGTGTGTGTAAAGTCCTTGTAAAGGCTGTGTTAGGGGAAAAGATGAGAAAAAGCTGTGTCCAGCTTACCAGGTGCTGACCAAGCCCATGAGAGGAAGCAAGGAATGCTGTCAGCTGGCATCTGAAGGATGCTGAGGAATTTCTGGTGTAGGTACAAGTGAATGCAATTCATGGATTGAATTATTTTAGCAGAAAGCACTTGTACTTTGGCATGGAAACTGCAGGAAGGAGGAACTGGAAATAGTATAAATTCCCAACCAAGCCAAGGTTAGCAATGTTCTCCATTACAAAGCTGACTCCCAAGAGGAATCCCCCTCCCCAGGAATGTTTACAAGTTAACTGTACAAAGCTCAGTGTAGTGTTACCTACTCAGGGGATAGGATTACAAGCAGTTACTGCTGCCACTGTCACCTAATATATAACAATTTTTGACATGGAGCAAATTCTGCCTATTGCTCAGGAAATGTCCTTCATTAAGGACCACAGAAACCCGTTATTGGTTGGTCCACATGTCCTCAAGTAGCACTAGTGACAACAAATGTAAGAGCAGTACAGCAGTGTCAGCTTCCTAACAACATAATAGTATCTGGACTTCTAAAATCTACCTGTGTACATGCAAAATAAGTAATATTTTAATAAGTAACTATTATTTTAATAAAAAATTATCATCAGGTGTGTGTTGTGTCTGTAAATTTTCATATACTGTCACTCAGCAGCCTGTGACATTTTAATGCTCACAGCTTCAAAAGACCTATGATTTTTTTGTAGCTAGTGATCATTGATCTCCATGCTTCCTGTCTATACAAGGTCTTAAAAATACGCAATTCACCATAAATGCTATATTGTACCTGAATATATCATGCAGTTTTAACTTTGTGTAGTCACAAATGTAGGGAATGTAGACAAGTAAATGACAAATTATGTCTGCCAGTATCTCAAAAATCAGAAGAAATAGCATTTTGTCTCTAATCTTAATATGGACACAATTGAAAATGTGCATAGTTAAAAATTCAAGGATGAGTTTTTCTACTAAAATGTGTTTACATATCTGTTCTGAATGGAACCTCCATCATCGTAAGAATGGCTAAATAAACTTTTGCTTTTGATTGAGAACAAATGTATTTTGGAACACAGGGACTCCACTCTGCATTCACTATTACACCATTATCATTATCAGTAAAATAAATCTGGAAATTAGAGTGTGCAAACACACATATATTCACACATATATTTGTGTACATACCAAGTGCATGCACAAGCTGAAGGCTTGCTGAACTGCATGATTACATTCTTGCTCACCAGTCTGATGAGACAAGGACTAAATGGAGAGCTTAGGCTCCTCTTCAGATTCAGTAACTTTTGAGTTTCTATCATGATTTATTAATTTTGTCTTTTATATCCTGGTCTGGCAAACTGTGATGCTCAGGTAATCCCATTACTGCTCTTTTTTTTCCCTTGTCTGATTACAGTTGTCAATCCAGGGACATGAGTTCTGCCATCTTCAATTTTAAAATTGTAGGGAAAAAAGGTGCAGAGATATTAGAAATCCACTTATCTAACCAATGCATCAATTTTTGGCATCATAACTGGTCTGCAATGAACTTAAAATGTCAATCTCCACACAAGAAGTCTGTTCTGTAAACTGGGTAGACTTTCTGTAGGTGTTCAGTACTGCAGGCATCCCAATCTGCTCAGCAAAACCACCTCGGTGCATCCTGACCTTGCTGCTGGAAATGTTTCCTAATGGTTACAATGAATTCAGACACAATTACTGTTCGTGCTGCTCCATGGACACAAAGAACAGACCATTCCCTTTTTTTCCACTGCAGCTTTTTACATATTCAAAGGCCAATAGCCAATTTCCACTCTGTCCTCTCCTCCTTATGCTAAGCAATCCCCCTTTGTTCTGTCTTTCGTTGTAGGTTAAGATTGATACATATATTTTTTTTCTATCAACTGCTCATTCCTCTGGGCTTGAACTCAGACTTTGGTTAGAGCTTCCATCAGCAGACAGGAAAGGCACATAGGTAAATGTCTTCAGGTTCCACCCTTGGAGTTGAGATTTACTACTCTGTTATTTATAAAAGCTGCAAAAAGCAGCAGGGGACCTGAAGTGGGATCAGCTGAAGAGGGGAATAATCGGTTATTGCATAGAGTGCGGTGTCTGCAGGTCATTGAACAGTGATCATAATGGCTCTTCATCCATTTTTTAACTTGGGGTGCATTTAGAGTCTCCTTTGCCCTTCCTGTTCATTTTCATTGTACTGTGCATGTACATTTTGTACTGAATCATTAACATGGGATGAGCAGAGTAACTCAACATATGTCAAGTTGCATGTGAAATAATATCTAGAGTGCTTAATAAAATTATAGGCAGAGTCCATTTACTGTCTCAGAGAAGTTTTGAGGACAGGAAGTTTTTGTTTCTCAAGGTGAACCATTGACTGTCTTCTGTGTGCATTGAGTACACATGAGATCCTGTCTTGTACAGAAAAAAATTTCCTCTTTTATATGTTGAGGCTTTCACACTCCAGTTCATCACCATGGCTGACCCCTTGTCCTTTCCTTATGCCCAGCACTGAACATGTCTTTTCATTTGTAGCAATCCAATCTATTTTAATAATCAACAAATTAAACAGAAGTGTATTTCTGGGCTGGTCAGAAGCTCTGTGTCACAGCAGAAGCAGCAACTGTAGGCAGTCACCCCCAAAAACCAAAATGCTGGTGGGCCTTCAGATTTTGTCTTAGATAATACTTAATTTTTGTCATCATATTGTAGAGGAACTTACCTGATGGGCTGTGAGGGCTGGTGCAGAGGGAGGGAAGAGGCACAGTAGTGGCCACAGGGGCTGATCAAATTCAGAGTCCTCCTCTCAATTAATCTACAACTAAAGACCATCCTGACAGAGATCTTCTGGGGTAAGCACAGAAGACAATCAATAGATTAAGAAAGTATTAATATGTTCATTTTCTAGATGGGAAGCTGGCTCATGGGCGTGTAGGTATCTATTCCAAAGCCACAATTTAACTTAATTTTCTGCTTATTAGCCCAGTGCTCTGACCACAAAATTGCTCTAGGTGTGAAAGTTCCCATAATGGTGAACTGTCAGAAAAACAGGGTCAAACCCTCATTTGTCTGATAAAAAGGAATGGCTGCAGATCAGGAAGGCAGCTGTGGGGCATGGAGAGCTGCTTTTGCAGTGAAAGGTGTCAAACAGTCTGGTCACTCACAGTGACACTCAAATTGTTCATCACACCCCCCATCTTTCCTGTGGCCATCCCTCTCAGTGCCACCTTCAGTGACAGCTGTCATTTTGCAGGATCACTCCTATAAAAAGGCTAAGGGATAAAGTGACAGCAATGATGCTCAGTCTGAATGGAGGAGTCCATACTGATAGCAAGACAAATATCCTGCACATCTAAAAGTGAAAACGGATGTCAGAAATCCCATTCTCCACCATCATGGATTAAATGATTTTGTGGTTTAAAAAAAAGTTGGGTGCTGCAAGCTATTCAAATCTGACACCGTCACAACTACTTGAGTTAATTTTATGGGGCCAGCTGTGAAAACTGACCATGGGCTTCTCCCAGGAAGTGAATGATATAGAATGCTGGACCTGTATGAAGATCACCACACTACTGCAGAATGTTGGCTGTAGGCTCACATTCTCTGGGCAGGTTTCAGAGTCTCTTCTCTAGTTCTTCATGTTCTGCATACTGAATTATCACTTGGAAGATGATGAGTATGAACAAAAAATATACCAAGGGTATCTAGTCTATTTTCTGCACAGTTTAAAATTAAAATTACAGGAAACCATGTAAAAGCAATTACCTTTTAATACACAACTCCCATCTTGGTGTCTGATGAAGAATCTGCTAAAGGCACCCTGCTCCATCTGCAGAGCACAAAGCTTTTGTTGGGCATGTGCTGCATCCCATTCTGGGATAGACAGCCAAATGAGAGCATACTTGGAAAAGGAGGGGAAGAAAACTGAAGTGATTTGGATCTAGGGAGTTCTAATTTCTGCATGAGTAGATTTCCATGTTTAATCTATAGAAGACTTTCCCTCCAGCAACAGCCAAACACACAGAGGGGAACAGACACCTGCATGAGAAGAGACTTAGATGGGTACACACATTTTGAAACACCTCAGGGTTCCACTGTCTGAAGTGGCAGAAAATGTGGTGATGGCCACAGATGTGAAATCCAGCTCAGCTACATTTGCACTGGGTGTGAGGACTGCACAGGGCCCATACTGCCTAATTAAGCTTTCCCAAATAAATTGCATGAAGGAAACATTTTAAGGAGTGGGGATTAAAGTGCAATTCCCTGGGCAGGAGGGGCGGCAGTGCAGAGCCAGAGGCAGGAGGATCTTTACCCAGACAGGTGAATCCAGGAGAGCTGTTCCCAGCCTCAGAGCAGAGGGTGAATCTCAGGCAAGATCAGGAGCAATGTTATCTAAAGTACCTTGCTGCCAACGCCTCCTTTCCCTCTCTGCTCTGAGAATTCCCTCCATACCCTCTGCGCTGGGCACTGTGAGCACTTACACACTCTCAATGCTGAATTTCCCCTGAGCTGATTGAGGCTTTGCCAGATGGGATTTTGTTCCCTTTTGGCGAGTTTTCTGTTAGCTTTACAGCAAGGGTGTCACATCTTTTCTTTAGCTGGGAGTGTTACACTTGCATTAAGGTGTATCTGATGGCACTAACACAGAGCAAGATTCAAAGTCTTGCAACATGTTCCAGCACAGACAGCACTATGAATTTACACACAGCTCTGTTTAGATCTCATATCGAGTATCCTCTGGCATCACATCTGAAATTCATTCTATATGGCAACCAAAGAAGCGCTCTATCTGTCTGAATAACAATAAGTGAAGAGAGAAAGAGCTTTGCTGTATCACCAGCTCCAATCTGGACAAATGGCAAACCTCCCAGCAGACAAGCAGCCCCATTGCTGCAAGCCCTGTGCTGTTCCCACAGCCCCCTCCCTCTCCCCACAGCTTCTTTTCCTCTCTCCTGCCTGGACTCCCTTTTTTCCATAAAGGGCTTTCCAGTCATCCTAACACTGGAGTGTCTCTTCACCCTCTTGCAGATGAAAAATGTCCTTGTTCTGACTTCTCCTTGCACTGATTTGGATGGTGATGGGATGTCTCTGCCTGCCCTTTACTCAACAGGGCTACAGTGAGAGCATTAGCTTAGGCACAGGCAGCAAATTTGGTAAATCCAAAATCCTCTGTGTGTCCCCAGTGTATGAAATTATTATCTTCCCCCATTAAAATTCTTCCAGCTTTGGAAGGAGACCAGGATTATACTTCACTGAGCTGCTGTGCGCCTGTATGGACATTTTACATAATGCCATTAGCCCCCAGAGTTCCCTGAACTCGCTCCAGACCTTCCCAATGGGATTCTCTGGTGTGGAAGGTGACGCGTAGATGTAAAACATCATTGTTGGCCTGTCTGTAACAATATAATGGAGCATTAAAATTTTGTGTTATAGTTTCTGAACATGATTTCAGACAGCGTGTTAAAGGAGCTGGGTCATTGCTTTGATAGCTCTGACTGTGAATTGCTCGGGTCTGCTCAAGCATGCGACCCCTCCGTGAGCCACTCTGTGTTTGACAGTGCCACAAGCCACCAGTCCCACACCACAGCTCTTCCAGCTACACCTCTCACCATGGAGCAGCCTTTCCCACGGGGAAGACCCAGCTGCCTGGTGTTTGCTGAGACCTGGTGTCTCTCAGGTTCTCCTGCCAGGGTCCCAGCTGTCTGGGATGGCTGCTGGAGTCTCCTCCATCCCAGCAAACCCTGCAACTCAGGGCACTCAGCTGAGCACTGAGTGTTTATTGGCCTCCAGCTCCAGCTGAGCGGGGATCATTTCTCCCTCCACCCTTGCAGAGGGCTGTGCAGAGGCCAAAAGGGGAGAGGAATGCACAGCCAGAGCTTTCTGGCAGCCACTTTTAGTGCAGATTAACTCAGTGCTTGCCCCCTTGCTAGCTCCAAGCACCTTGGACCTCCATGCTGCCCAAAGAGGCTTCCCCTTGTCCTGGGGCTGTATTTGGAGATGCTCTCCATAGCCTCATGGCCCCACTGAGGGAGGAATTACAGCCATGGGTCAGGCTGTGCCAGCACCTCGACAGAGCCTGTCCAAGCATCCCTGAGGGCAGTGCTGTGTATCAGAGAGCTGGATAAACCAGAAAGTTTGGAGAACCCCAAGAGGAGGTAAAAGAAAGCCCTGTTAAATCATTGCTTTTCAAAGAACCTACCCTGGAGCTAACTAACTGATCCTGTCAGATCTTTCCTAAGTCAGATAAGAAAAATAATCTGGCAGTACTCATCAAAGGCAGAATGATGCATTAAAAAGTCCATTGTGAGCAGATCTTGGAATCAAAGGTAGAGGGTTTGCAGGTAAGACTGGTGGGACCCACAAGCACCAGCCCCATGGAAATTTCCACTCCCTTCCTGGTTGTAGGAAGCAGGTTTGCCCCGCTGCCTTTGACTGAGACCTGCTTTTCCCATTGACAGCAGGCACCTCCTGCTTCCCTGTCTCACATGGTGACTCATTTCCAGGGAAAGAGAGAGAAAGAAATTAAGGCCATAGTCAATCCTTTGCTATTATTTCAGCTAAGTGGGAGACAAGTGAGGGCCACATAAAGGTAAAGACAAGGGTCTTGATTTATGCTGATAACTGTTTCCCAAACTCTTGCTCTTGGCCCAGTTGGAGACATGACTGGGCCAGGTGGAGTGGTCATCTAAGCCAGACTGCCTGCTCTGTGTTCTGACTTTTCGTGGCAATAGAAAAAATAACCAACAACTACATGGTGCTTTAAACACTAACTTGCCCTCACACTCCCTTCTGAGGTAGATAAATAGCATATCACTATCTGCATTTACGGTCTGTGAAAATGGGATAAAAAATGTTCCCTGAGATGCATTATCCCTGGAAGCTCTGTGGCTCTCACCTGTGCATGTGTCTAAGCAGGGCCTGAGTCAGAACTGGCCAAGGAAGATTGGGATCCTCTCATTGAAGGCCTGAAGATGAAGTGAAAAAAACCAGAACAGAGCAGCAGAAATGGGAGCTCTGTAAACACAAGGCATTGCCATAGGAGGCACCTCATGTCTTGCCAGAGTGCCCATAAGCCAGAGATCTTGTCTCATGTTGCCATATGTCACACACTACACATAAATCAGTTTGGTTTTGGCTGCCTGCTACTGCTTTTATAATCTCTTGTGTTTCTTTCCATGTATAATTATGACTCAAGCCCTTGGAGGAGAAGGAAAATGTCCTGCTGGCATTTCCTTTGAGAGGAAACTGCATCTGCCGCTGGAGATGCTGGAGAAAGATGTGGAAAAAGGGGAAATACAAAGAGATAGAGAAGCTACACCTCCAGATGAAAATCCAAAGGTAAGCAAGCAGCTTTTGATTCCATTCACTACATGTTTGGAACTCAGCTCCAAGCAAGAAAACCCAAACAAACAAACCACGTCATGAAAAAACACCGCCAGCGATGGGGAGAGAGGCTACAAATAATTGTCATCCTCTCCTTCCCTCTGACATGTTGGTGTTATCTTGGCTGCCCAACAATCTAAGATGGCAATAACACTTCACTTCTGCTTTGCACTTGTGTCAGAATGCCACTTTCCTATTCCCAGATTAAGGACAGGGTTTGTGGACATCACCTGTGGAGTGATACTGGACCTTCTGAGCCAGGCTGTGAGGGGGTCTCTGCTGTTCCACAAGGGTGTGATGTGAACATGGGGATGAATAATTCAGGGCACATTTGTCAAAGACATAAAAAGGTATATTAGGGGCCCTCATAGAATTTAGCTGGAGTTGTATATATGCTGTAGTTCCTATATCTGTGCTATTACAGGGTTTCAGTCCTCACTTCAGTTCCACGCTGAAAGAGAAAAATGCTGAGAAAAGGCAGATCGTGGTGCTGATGTCCCAGATGTCACAGTGGGTAAATGTTGTGGGCAGTGCCTGAGGAGCTCTCCAGCTCCTGGACTGCTTGTCAGGTATTCCAGTGGTTTTCCAAGGGAAAGGAATAGCCAAACCAGTTGCGGACAGATAGTCAGGATTCATCTCGCCTAATTGCAGATGTCTGTATGGAAGATATCTGCTCCTGAGCTGCCAAGTCAGGCTTGTTCCATCAGTCAGATGCAGATATTGAATTAAAGAGGCTCTGAGAAATCCAGTTTCTCTTCCATGATGAGAAGAGGAGCCCAGGGCTGGCTCAGATGGAGCAAGGGGCTGGGCAGACACCTGCCCGTGATCAAATGACTGTCACCTATTTGGCCCCGGAGCACGCTGCACCTTGGTCTGTATTCCAGGAGCAGGAATAATTTTTGGGAAAAAAAATGAGTCTCCAGGCACAGCAGGGATTGCTCAAGAAGCCTTGCTGGCCATGTTGCACTGGTGTCCACACCAGCCCACACAGCACCAGCACAATTTCACAGTGCCTGGAGCTGGCAAAGTCCCACCTGCAGGAGAGACTGGAGGGAGAGAAGCTGCAGAGGCTGCCAAGGGCTATTGGCATTAGCAGCTGCTCTCAGCCAGAGGAGGGGATTGCTTTTAAATGTCACATCCTGGAAACAGAAACTTTTCTTCAAGGTTTATGTTTACATTTTTTTCACGAATATTTAAGCCCCTTTAAAAGCTGCTTTGGTCTTATCTTGCTGTTTTCTCACCACAAAATTTTCATGAGTAGTTATTAGTTTAAAAAGCATTTTTAATTTTTTTTTTCTAAGAGGAAAAAATTTCAAAATCAAAATGAAACATTGTGGCTTAGAGTACCACTTAGTGCATTAAAACAGTAAGATTTTGGAAAAAATATACTGAAAATATGCCTACATGTGGACACTTTTGATAATTTTATGGACATTTTGCAGGGTATAATTTCCAGGTATAATTTTAGGTTTTCAATAAAGTTTTAGGAATAAATAACTGAAACTTGAATATCCTGCAAGTGGGAAATTCTAGTTTCTAAAGGGGTGTATTCATGATTGAACCAACTATTGTGCAGAAAGCCATAGTCTGATTTGTGTAATGACCCTCACAAATACTATTGAGAGATCTGCTGTATTTCTACATAATTACAATCAAATAGTGACTATTCTCCATCATTTATAAAGTCTTTCATTATGCTCTCAAAAGAGCTCGTAGCATTTGTTAAAGTAAAGTGCTCTCACCCTCTGCTCCTTTTAAATATTTGAAGCTCTTTTAAACTCCTGAGGGAAGAGATTTAAATTGTCAAAAGAAAAAAAGAAGGATTTTTAAATAAAACAATTATTCCAACAACCACTGTTCATATTAATCAAGAACAGTTTCTTAGCTGAGTTTTTGTTTACCCAACTCACTTTTCCTTGCTCCATGCTAATTATGAGGATTGCTAGATTATGTATTTCGAGGTTTTGTTTGATTGTTTGTTTCCAAACAAGGTTAAAGTATCTTTGAGAACACTTGTTAATGAAAAATTACCTCCTCACCTTCTTACCTGAGTCACTGACACCTTTTTGCAGCAAGCCTTGCTTTTTTACTCATTTCCACTTCCCATGGCCCAGAGATAAGACTAGAGCCCAACCAAAGAGCATTTAGCCAATGTTTTTTATAGCATTTCATCTTTAAAGGCTCCAAAACCCAGCCTGAAGATGTTAAAACATGAGAGTTTTAGGGGTTTGTTGTGTAATTGCTCTTGCTCTGTAGTCAGGGTGGAATTATTTCAACATTATTTTTCATGAATGTATGTGGGAAAATAGTTCTGGAAAATCTGTCTCAATACCTACAGGAGGAATATTTTCTTTACCATCATGCAATGAATCAGGGAAAACTTCAAACTTGATAAGAGTCAGGTATTTTCCTTAATCTGGTTTCATTTTATGTGATGCTTAGCAGGGCATTTCTAGATCTCCCCTCAGGAGCATTAATTAGAACAAATGCAATTAGTCTATGGCATCCTTATTAAGGCAGAATTCTTACATTAATCAGTAGAAGTTTTGCTGAATTAAGGTATTGTCCCAGGTCATGCCATAAGACAATACTGAGTTGGCACAGGAGCCAGAAAGGATTTAGAGGACAGAGCCAGGAAAATCTGCTGAACCACAGAAAGCATGAACAAAAATTTGAATTTTAGTACCATTTTTATCCTGGGGTGGATCTTGTGTGCCAGGGTTGACTTCAGATGGTTTCAGAGGAGTTTGTCATAGAGCTCATCTGCTCGTGGAGGGCTCAGCAGTACTGGCCAACAGGATGAGCTGAAAATTCCCACAGAGGTGGGATTGTGACCGTCTGGCAGCTCCAAAAAAAAGGTATTTCTGGCCAGATATCAGGATTATGAATGTTGAGCTCTTTCCTGCACAGTTCCTGGGGTGCTGCAGGAAAATGCCAGTGAGTGCACCCGCTTTGCCTTTTGAGCTTGCACTGTGACCTGGCCAGGGTTCACCACAGGCTGTCAGGGAGGTCACACTTGCTGTAAATGTATTTTCTATTGCCACTCAAAAGAGAAAGGGGAGAGCAGATACAGAGCATGTAGAGAGAGATGCTGGCACATTGCTCTGTCCCATCTTCCCCCACAGAGCAGCACATGCAAGGTTGCCCTGAGCCTCATGAATCTCAGGAATTCATGAGGACACATCTCTACCTGTCACAGCATCACCTGGGTTGATGGGGACCACAGGACAACTCTGGTCCAACCTCCTGCTCCAGCCAGGCTCAGTGCTGAATTCAGACCATCTTATCCAGCAGCAGTACAACCAACAGGGCTGCAAGAAAATGGGGTAGGTAAAAAAAATGGGGTATGGTAACTACCCTGCAGCTGGGATGCAGTTCAGGTTTCCCTGAGAGCACACCTCTCTCTCTTCCTGCCTTCCAGGCTGATACATTTTTTATTAAGGAGGTGGCCTGACTCCAGCACTGTGATCCCTGTGATAGGCACTTGCCCTGAGGGTGCCAGCATTGCCCTGAACAGAACTTTTGGGACTGAGCTTGCACTGCTTTTCTGTTCTTTCAGCACAGAGAGCTCTTCTCTGCAACTCCCTTTGGAACTCAGCAAAGAGCAGGAGGAAATGCATCAAACTGATGGCTCCATCCATCTTAGAAAATCCAATGCATGGAAAAAGTTAGGTGGCAAAGACTGGTTTTGCTCCTGGGGTAATGTTCTTGGGATCCACTTGAGGGCATAAGAAAAGCAACTTTGTCTGTGTAAATCCTACGGTGGAGGATCACGTTCCCCAAAAGGGTTAATGCAACTTCTCTTTTCCCCCACTAGGTTCATGGTCCTAACAACTTTCATTGTGAAATGGGTGCAGGTGTGGGCTATGCTTTGTTGATCACAATCCCTTTTGCAGAGGAAGCTTTGAATATGTTTGACATAATCAGCTCACAGCCTTTGCCCGCACTCTTTCATAAACAGGCCATTTTCACATCCTTTTCATGGGATCCGACAAGCGGAAAAATAATTAATGTTACCTCAGCCTAACAGTGACCCAGCTTTGATTCAAAAGGACGGCATGTTGCATAAACTAACCATTTAATTGAGTGATAGAAAAAGCCCACATGTATCAATTCTGCCTCCACGTATTATGATTACTGGGGCTTTGCAAGGATTGTGCTCCCTCGGTCATAAAGCAGAGCTTAAATTTAAGCCCATGAAGTGGTTTCAGGAGAACTGATTGAGCATGAGCTGGGGATTATCTGTGTTTATGGTGGCAGGACATGGGAGCAGGGGAAGATGTGGGTACCCAGCCACCATGGCACATGTTCAGGTTATGTCCAGGTTATGTCACATGTCCTTGTGGGAACTGAGTGTGGCCAGGTGTTATCCAGCCACAGGACATTTGGGATGCTGATGGCACTACATTGCCACCTTGCCATGACCTCAGAGCCACAGCTATATGGGATATTCCACAATTAGGACTATGCCTAATACGAATAGGACAGAGTCACTGTTGAGGTAACCCACCAAAATGTCCAAGATGAATTTCAGTTAAATTGAGATAGAGTCAAGAGGTAGCAGTGACTCCTCTAGCACTCTTGTGAAAGGCAGGTCCTGCTTGAATAACCTGATGCCNGCTGGTGATCTCCAGGGGAACAGTTCTGGGGCCAGTTCTGCTTAATCTCATCACTGTTAATCTGGATGAGGGGAGGAAGGTACCCTGAGTCAGTTTGGAGAGGACACCAAGCTGGGTGGGAGGGTTGATCTGCTGGAGGGCAGGAAGGCTCTGGATGGACAGACCAAGGCCAGTGGTCTGAGGTTCAACAAGGGCAAGTGCTGGGCCTGCACTTTGGCCACAACAACCCCCAGCAGAACTCAGGCCAGGGGTTGAGTGGCTGGAAAGTGGCCCAGTGGAAAAGGACCTGGTGGTGCTGGTCAGCAGCAGCCAATCTTTCCCAAGAAGGCCGATGTCACCTGGCCTGTGTCAGCAATAGTGTGGCAGCAGGACCAGAGCAGTGACTGTCCCCCTGTGCTGGGCATGGTGAGGCCAAACTCTGACTGCTGTGTCCAGCTCTGGACCCCTCAATTCAGGAAGGACTCTGAGGTGCTGGAGCCACTTCAGTTGATGAAGACACCACCCTTCATGGTCCCCACCAGTAATTGCAATGCAAGTCCTTCTTGCTTCCTCAAGAATTTACCCCTTTAATGTAGAGGGGAAATATTGTCCTTCCCCACAGTCTAAAGAGCCCTGATAAACCCTGAAAAGCACTTGGTGAGATCAATAATCATGAAGCACATTACCAGGCTTTAGCAGGCATCCCAATTTGCTGGAGAAAGAACTCCTGTGCTCAGTGTGGGTGCAGCAGAGGAGAGTGAAACAGCCACAGACCCTCAGAAAGCTGGAGACACATGACACTGTTTGTCACTGAGGTGGTGTCAAATGCCAAATGATTAGAAGAGGTAGGAGCAAGTACAGAAACCACTCTTCCTCAGAAACTTTCAGTGTTCTCCCAGTGGGCCATTTTGTGTCTCTGGCAAATATTGTCTTTAAAATTATCAAAAATAGTGGCAGTGGAGGAGCTGGGGAGCAACCATTCCACTTCAGCTGATTGTATTATTTTCATAGCTACTAACACAATCCTCTGTATTTCATCCCTGTCCTTTGACTCTTCACACCTCTAGGTATTGGTCATGTTTCTGGCTTGTCTGTCATGCCATTCACACTGAATCACTCTGTGTGTCTCATTCACTTCCTGATCTTTTTTAATGGAGTTTGATTTTTTTTTTCTCACAGCTGTCCATATCTTTTCCTTGTCCAAGTACCCCAGTCCAACCTGCTGGTGAACGAAGGACTGTAGAAGCACTGATCTCTGGGTGTTCACCAAGGGTGGAGGTGTTACCTGTGGCCACAGGAGCCAAAATTTGGTCCCTCCACTGGCCAATGAACAGCCCATGAAGCACCACAGGAGAGGCCTCCACTGGGAACCTGTTCAAAGGAAAGCTTGAAGGCACTACAGAGACCAGACCTAGGACTGGTTGCTCCAGCTACCACACCTGTGGTCAGATGGGGTTGGGTGACCTCTTCATGCCTTGGGAACAGAGATGACCTCTCCTGCTTTCCCTGCTGCGGATACTGCCCATAAAGTGACCCTCCACAGTCAGAGGCTTATACTTGTACTTAAAATCTGAAATTCTTTACTCTGAGTGTGGTGAAACACACTGGGAACAGGCTGCCCACGGAAGTTGTGGCTGCTCCATCCTTGGAAGTGGTCCAGTCCAGGCTGGATGGCAGGGGCTGGAACTGGATGATCTTCAAGGTGCCTTCCAACCCAAACCAGTCTGTGATTCCATGATCTGTCCCCAGCATGGACATGCCATGCAAAGAGCATTCCAAGGTTTGCTGCTCCCAGCCTTTCCTCCTCTGAGCTGCTGGCCCCTCCATCACGGGGCAAGTGCCCAGAAGTCCTGTGGGAGACCTGACTGAGAGAGGGTTGTGCTTTCCCTGGAGATGTCTGCAGTGGGGCAGCTTGCCTGGCTGGGCTAGGTGTCCCTGTGAGCTCATGGAGATGAGAACTTAATAAATCACCAGGCACAGAGAAGGGCAGCAGAAAAGAGGCCTTAAGAGCTGTTTCTATCTAGTGACATTCAAAACGTTTTGTGAGGAAACTATTCAGTGTTTGTAACACTACAGTGACAGAGAGGAAGGCTTTGCTTAGATCCCAGTGAGTGCAGCAGTGACAATCCTGCAGCCTGCCTGCCGGCTCAGGGAGTGCATGCTCCTCACACCTGAGTCATCTTTGTCAGTCCCTAACACACAGCAAGGACCTTTCTGCTTCATGTAATCAGTCACTGAGTAACTCCCATTCATTTGCATTTGGGAAGACAAAAGGCTGCAGATTAAGGTGCTCTTTAATGCCTAATTCTGCCCTCATAGGAATAGAGACAATACAGGCAGTTCCAAGATGCTCCTCAGAGGGAGTATCCCGTGAATTTTTTCACAGGCAAAATCCTGGCTCTGGTGAGGTTTCATCCTCAGCTGGAGCCAGAATATGCTTTGAGGCATGAACTCTCTATAGGCAGTGCCATCACGTTCACCTTTATTTTGGAGGAGGCTACAGATTTCATGCCCTGTGGGGATGGCAGCCTGCTGGAGGACTGATCCTGCCAGCCCTACTTACAACAGGTATTACCTTACCCTGCCTGCTGGCTCCTGCAGAGCACTGACAGAGCAGGATGCTCTTCAAGGTGAAGGTGTGCGTGGGGGGATCAGCCCTCGATGGAAGAGTTTTAACGTGAAATAAGATCAAACATCACTGCCACACCTCTACCTCCAGCAGTTTCAGCCTACACAAGAAAGGGGAACGTGCAGAGGAGCAGAGTCCAGGTACTGGTGTAACTTCTGTAAAGGATTAGAAAGGGAAGGGAAGGAAAGGAATATGAAGGAGAAAAAAGATGAAGAAAAAAGCAAAACTACCAAAAAAAAAGTTAAAAAATGGAAAGGAAAGAAATTAAAATATAAAAATAAAGGAAAGAAAAAGAAAGAAAAATAAGGAAAATAATGTCTGGAGCTGAAAACTGAATTTGGCTCTCTACTAACATCCATGGACCTAATTGGATTTATTACCTGACTGCAGGAAAACTTGAAAAAGATTATGGAAAAAGAAAAGAATTTGAAATTAACACATACAGTATGTTTCAATACAGGTGTCAGGACTAGAAATGCAGGTAAGATTTGGAAACAATTTGTAAACCCAGAAGAGTTTTAAGTCTAAATGTGATTTGGTACACCCAGTCCTGATTTTTCTACCCCAGGCAGGTTTTGAAAACAAAATGTGAAAGGATAGTTTGAGAGGGTCTTCTTCCTCTTGACTGAAATCCTTGAGGAGAGCGGAGGAAAACACAGAGTTCCTCCACTGGCCCCTGGCAAGGAAAAAGGGAGATTTTCCCTTCACTTCTTTGGACTGATGTTGACAGGCTTCAAGCAGCAACGCCAGTGGAAAACTTGCACTGGGCAAATTTGCCTGTATCCTTCCAGTGAAAGACAACTGGAGCAACTCACTGTTTAGGAGGGTCCATGTGGGCTGTTCCTCTTCACTGCTTGAGCAGCATTTCACAATCAGAGCCATTGAATTACATTTCTCGGTGTCACTCAGTCACCCTGGGCCCAGCGTGGCTCCCTGTGCTGCTTTCAGAGAAAATGAAGTTGTCCATACTGTGAATGGCAGGATGCATCCCAAGGAATTTGCATCAGAAGAGGGACTTGGCCTCATTTCTTCAACAGTTTGAGAAACACAGCGGCTCCTGTAGGTGTTGGAGCCAAAGGAAAAAAGGACCTCTTCCATGGGCAGTGAAATGAATGAATGGTTCCTGATGAGTTTGTCTTACCCTGTTTAACCCAACCTTCCCTCCACCTCTCCCAGCTTGCAGCAGCACAGTCTGAAGTCTGAAGTCCTGGTGAAGTACAACTGTTTCCCTGCTCTTCATGCCCTTGATTGCTTTAATCACACTTATTTTACCGTGGAGAGGGAACTGAGCCAACTAAAGCAAATCTCTCCATTGGCAGTAGGGATCTAGGGACAAATTAATCTATTCCTGAAGAAAACCTAAAATAAATAAACAAACAAATAAATAAA
>VZUA01082444.1:0-11546 GCA_013401035.1 Horornis vulcanius | reverse complement strand
CCAGTTCATCTGCTGACTCCTCAGAGCATTAATGGCTTTGAGGAGACACAGAGAGGGATTGTCACTCAGGGACAGCGTGTAAACACACCACACTCTGCCCAGGTGTCACTCTGAGCCACCACAGCCATGCTGATGACTCAAAAGCTTTGTTTTTTGGCTCGTGGATGCCCGTGGTTTGTCAGGGAGGGTGGCACTGGTGGGGTCAAATATCCGGGGTGGGAGATTTCCCTCCTAAATGCCACGGGCAGATGATAATGAGCCTCTGTCAGGCTTCCTTGTGGGGACTGCAGTGAAAAACTTCTCTGCTGCAACGTGGGTTGTAGGGTCAGGGGCATGGGGACACCTCTCACGGAGCAGGACCAAGCCATCCAGTGAATTTAGCTGCCAGAAATGCTCCTGTTTGGGCATCTGAGCCCTTTGCAGCAGCAAGGTCCTTCCCAAGAGCCACAGACTCTTCAGAAACGTCAAAATATTCCAAACAACAGATGTTCTCACCTAAAGGAGCACCAACATCTCCTACCACCCACAGCCAAGAGCTGACACCAAAATTACAAGATGTATATAATAATAAATATGTCAGTCCCTGTGGTTTTCTTTAGCACAGGACAACATTTTAAACCACCTTTTATTTTTTTCCTTCCTGGCTGAAGAAATGATTCCATTCTGCACCTGTCCACAGAATACATCATCTTGATTCAGCATACCTCAGCTCCTGCTGGGCAAGGGCAACTGGATACCCTCAGGCAAAGGCCAAACCAGGAGTCCTTTAACCTAATAAGGCAGACAAGGCTACAAAGGCATCTACAATTCCCTTGGATTTTCCTCCAGGAAGGCAGGTGCTGTCTATCCTTGAGCAGCACAAACATCTGACACGGCCATGACTCTGTCGTGCCTTCCTTTCCCTGCTGTGTGTTCCTGTACTCTGACAATTCCTGAGATCATAAAGTCGTGGATCCTGGAATGGTTTGGGTGGGAAGGCACCTTAGAGATCACCATGTTCCTGCCAGGGGCAGGGACACCTNCTCTTGTCTAATATCCAGAATTCCAACACCTCTCCAGGTTTCAGTTGCCCGATTTTTGGCAGAAGTTGCCCAGAGTACCTGCAATGGCTGGATTTGTGTAACCACCACCTGCCTTCCACCTGCAGGTCCCTGTGTCACCCCCTTGCGCTGAGGATGGCCCTAAAATCCATGTGCTGGATGATCAGGGGGGCTGAGTGCCCTGTAAAAATGATGGATGGGAACAAGAAACTGGAACTGATCCTCCTGTCTCACATCACCACCTGCAAATTCCCAGCGACACTCGACAGGGAGAGGAGCACCCGAGGAGGGAATGGTGATGCTGCCAAAAAGGAAAAGCTGCTGAGGGCTCAGGGTGGTTTTGGTGGGAGAACAGAAGAGATTCAGCGTCCCCAGGACCTGCAGGGTCTCCCACATGCGCCGGCAATTTGCACTCGGGCTTTTACGAGGTGAGAGGAGCTGCGGGAAGGATTTTTCCCCAGCTTGCTGGGGAGGCTCAGGCAAAGCCCTCCTGGTGAGGGCAGGCTCTCAGCCCACAGCAGGCAGGAGTTCCTGGAGCCTGCACATGCCAGCATGGAGAATGGGCACGGGAGAAGGCCAGAAATGCAATACCTGCTTTATTAAAAAAATAAACCAGCCCTCTGCTCCTGTACATAAGGGCTTTGCCGCACTAGGAGAATTTCCCTCTTCCAGGAGATTCTGAATGAAGGAGCCAAGAATTTGAAAAGATTAAAAAAAAAATAGAAAGAGGATGGAGATAGAGCTCAGGTCCAGTGCTGTGGGCAGAGGGTGAGCAAATGCCATCTGCTTTTGTGACACTCAGCAGAAAGGCAGGGCCGAGCAGGAAGAAAGGAGGATCCGATTTCACATCTCCTCTTAACGAGCCCAGCATCACACGTGCCTTTCACCGGGAGAAAATGCTCTGTAGGCTCTGGAATGGCTGCCTGTGGATTCGTGCACACGTGGGATAGAGCTGGGTTGAGCCGTGCTCTTTAAGCCCAGCTCCCCACTCGGGCATGTAAATTAATCCTTGCGGGCGCTTGGATTTGCACTTCACACTCTCAGCGAAATGTTAGACATTTGTGAGCTGCGTGAGAGGGAGAAAAAGCAGCTTTTTTTTTGCCTGGCAGCCGGGGTGACCTGGCCTTATTTTGGTCCTGGCACCCTCCAGACCCACTCACATTTTTTTTCTTTTTATTCCTCATTACATCCTGCGCGAATTCCTTCTGGTCTGAGAGTTTCCATTCTTGATCTCTGGCCAAAGGTGAGCGTTCTCTGTTGAAAGTTTGCTCTAAATTGATTTAACTATTTTTAAAAGTTACTCACTGCCGGATAAATAGCCCTTTCCCCCTGCAAATGCGTTTCCCTGATTTTCTGCTCCAAAGGGAGCAGCAGGGACGTAGTAAAACATTTTAGGAAGAATAGTCTGGTTGATACCAAGGGAGCCAAATGAAAGAGAAACAAAGAAAGCAAACAGGATATTTAAGGCAACTCTAGAGAGCTCTCTATGTATGTAGACATTAAAAATAGCCCAAAAATAACAATATTGGCTTTCTGGTTTATCCTCAAACGCAGAGAACAACCTTTGGAAGACTTGGATGGACATCCAAAGCTTCTGTGGGTAACTGGGGATTGACAGGTGAAAGGAAATAATCCTGAGCATGTCCTTAACCTGCCTAAAAGGCAATTTAACTGGTGCACAGCCTGGAATACACACACTGGTCTGGTTTTAGGTGGAGCTTCATGATTCACTCCACATTTCCTTGGAGAAAGCTGGCAGTTCTTCAGGGCAAAGAAAAACGTGGCTAAATTAGGCAGCTCCCCTGCCCTTTCCTGCTGCAAATTTCGAGTTGCTCTCTCTCCTTTTGAAAAAGTGAGTCAATAGTTTAGTACTACAAAAAAAAAACCGCTGTACTTTCAATTTACTAAATAAACATGAGGAAAAAACCATGCAAGGTTTATGTAATTTGCAAGTGACTTAAAAATATTAAAAATCCCACTTTTTTTTCCATTTTAGGCATTGCTAATTTACAGTGGGTAGATAGATTTTGCTGCTTTAGCAATTTTCATCTCCAAAAAGAGATGCCCAAATGTTCATTTTTCTGCCAAAATAATAAATAAACTGATGTTTCCCTTTTTGTGCACAAGAATTTGTCACGGCTACAACCTGAGGTGTTCCAGCGTTGGTCAGAACCTCCTGAGGGGAAGAACTGCATGAGATGCATCTTCCCTAAAGGGTTTTGTCCTTTCTGCTCTTTTCTGCAGCAGATGTATCAGATCCTGCTTCAGAAAAGTTGGCTGGAACAAGTAAGGCAGTGTTTCAGCATCCATTCTATTTTTCCAGCTGAATTTAAAGCTCTTTTTAAGCTTAAATGGCATCATTAACGTCGATTTGTGGCTCTGTTCAGACGTAGGTGGTCTGATGCCTTAACTGTGACTGTGCTTCATTGACTCCACCACTCTGAAAAATTCTTCACCAGGAATTACCACCCAACTCCTCTTCTATTTTTTTCCTTTTTGTTTCCCAAAACAGCTGTGTCACAGACAGCCCTCCCCTCCCCTTGCTCCTGTGACCTCTTACTCTGCAATCCTCTTGGATTCCCTCCGGGGAAGGCAAATATTCCCTCCACCTTCCCCCAGAATTGTACATTCCTTTAACCTCGGAGCAATCTTGGGCCACTAAAAATAGAACACCCAGTTCCTGACTTTGCTGGCTCTTGCCGTGCCACCGCTGCCTCTTGACATTCTGCTCTCCTCAGTGGATCACATGGATCACCCTTCTCCTTGTCAAGGCTGCCCAGAGCACAGCATGTCACCAAAATTTTAATTGGGAATTCCAAGGACTAGATCAAAAAAACCAAACCAAACCAACCAAACAAACAAAAAACCCAACGAAAAGATCCCAATGATTTGTTGAGAAGATTTTTCATGCGAGGACCAACAGAGAAAAACGTTCACAGAATTACAGGCTCATGGAAACTCAAAATGGAAAATGGATTTGTTCGTCCAGGCAATTTGTTTGCTAATTCAGGATAATCCCCTATGCCACTGGTTGTCTTAAAAACCCCAAATGAGAGATGTTTTACCAGCAGCTAAGAAGATTATTCACAACCCAAGGTGTCTCTTGAGAATTTCTGACATTGAGACTGAATTCCTCCTCTCAGAACAGCATCTTGTCCCTTCCCATCACGGATCTCCAAACTTTCCATCCCATCTTCATGAAAGGACTTGGGGTATTGAGACTTTATCCTCAGTAAATGTTGAATTTTTTTTCAATTAATATTTGTTGGATAATACACCTGCCTTGTGTTTTTTTCAAAACTGAAGTACTCAATGATCTTAGAGGTCTTTTCTGAATTTAATGATTCTGTGTTCCTAATTAGGATAAATCAGCTTTCATCTTTTCAGTTGTCCCTTGGTTTTAACTGATTTAATTGCTGCACAGCATAAGGTGGCTCCGAAGAGTACACACACAAAGAGGTAGCCTCAGAGAAAATCCAATCAATGCAGGGAGGGTCCCCTGGATATTCCAGATGTGAGGCATGGACAGAAGGTGAAACATAATTTCAATATTATTTTACCCTATATCACCCCATCCCTGATTTCAGACACTCTTGGACCCCATCAGTTGCATTTTGGAGAGATGAAATTGTTGTGTTATACAAGAGCACCACGGTGGAAAAGGGATGAAGAGAAACCAATCTGAGAATTTAACATGGAGAGACCTGACAGGTTGGTGGTCTGGGCTGGTTGAATAATCCCTTTCTGGATTTTCTTGCTGCTGGGGGAAAATCCTTGGGGCTAAAGGAGCCCAGCTCCAAACCAAACCATTTATATCAGTGTCCTGGTAGCACCATATATCACCTTGATTTGAGAACTGTCCTCACAATCCCTGCTTGTTCCTGATCAATACTTCACTATGAATAAAAGTGAACAGAACAAATGGGAAAGATTTATTAACCCTGCTGATATGTTAAAAGCATTCTGTCAAAGAATTTGAAAAATGCTTCTCATATTTAGCGTTCAGAGACAGAAAATCCCTTTTGAGTAAGGAAAGGTATGTAAAACACATCAGTATCTCAGTGTGGAAATCCAGAGCTGGCTCACTCCATACATTACTGATGAATAGGTATTATTGAAAACTGCATGTGGTTCTTAGCAGGGAGAGCAGCTCCACACAAGAATGAGAAAGTAATTGTCAGCACTCAAGGAGAAACACTGGTCACATCTTTAAGGGGGTTGAAAGAATGGGAGGCTTTAAGATGGTAAAACACAAGATTAATGGAATTGGGAGAAGCTGTTGACAGAATTTCTTGAGGGGAATGAAATTGGAAAGTGATGCTGGTTGGGACGCTGCTTGGAAATTTGCAGCAGTCTGAAGCTGTACACAGATCTGCTCACTGTAATAAAAGCATGGTCTGGGACGGGCTGAGGGTTTGAACTGCATGTCAGGGGGTCACTGCTGCAGCAGGGTTCCAAAATCCACCTTGCAGTGCAGCCAATGAATCCCAGACACGGGCACGGAACAGGCAAGGAACGGGTGCAGCGTGATGCACTGCACTGCAGGAAGATCAGCACCTTCAGCACTGTCAGCCAGAGCAAAAGCCATCCCAAGCATCCCACCTTCACCCAAAGCATTTCTCCAAGGTTGAGACAACACCTTGTGCCATCAGGAGTGGCTACACAGGGAAGGATTTACCTCTGGCCAAACCGCTTCCCAGTTTGTGCTTTGGACCTTGCTGGGCTGGCATAAGGAAGAGAGGCAGCCTGCAGCCCAGCTCAGACCAGTGTGCTGCTGCTGGGGATGGGGGGAAACCAAGAAAATATATCGAGGAAACATCCTGGGTTTGGATGCAGGGTCACTTCTTAGTAATTTTTCATTTCATTCTGATCATTTCTAGGTGATTTTGCAGGGCCAGGGAGCAGCAGGGCTAAAACATGAAGCAAGTTCATGGCCAGGAGTTTGAAGGCAGGTTTTTCCCTCTGTGCCTGGCAAGGGTGCAGGGAGTTTTATTGGAAGCAGGCATAGTTTCCACAGTTGCCTTTGTCGACTCTGAATTACACCGTTCTTCTGGAGAACATCTTTAATCAACTGGAAGCTGATCAACCCACTTCACGGGTCGGGTTTTTCACTGGAACAATGTGGTAACACCAGAGCCGTGCTCCACTTGGAGTTCTGACATTTAAAACTCTAGATGGCTTCAGCAATGCACTTAAAAAAAAAAAAAAAAATCTGAATAAAGAGAAATGAGTAGGGTTTTCTCCATAAAGAACCTCCAGCTTTTGAAATGACTGCTCCTACTTTGGATGGAAACAACCTCAGACGTGGAGAGGATATTGGAGTGAAGAGAAGGCTGCCATGTGGTCGAGTGGTCAAGGCTTGGGAGTGCTCAAGGAAAGAAGACCCTTCCAAGAGCAGATCCCTCTCCTGGGATGCTGAGGCAATGCCTCCTTGGAGCTACATTTTCTAACTGAAGGGACAGCATCCACTGCAGACTGTAGGAGGTCTTCCCTGTGAGGTCTTCCAAATCCCTCGTGGCCATGTTGAGCCTACCCAGGCCGTGAAAGCCAAAATCATTTCAGGCAAAGTGAGCACAGCAGTAGGAAAGTCAGCTGGAAAGCTAATTTTTAAAAATTTCACAACAGAAAGTGAATCAAGTTTGGTCATTTCTTCCACAGTGCTAGCCTGGAATTATCAGGGATTATAGCTTGGTGCAACATGAAAATTATCTCACTGTGTTTTTCGTATTTTTGTTCTCTTTGGGGAGTTGGGGAGAAAAAGTATGGGAAATACAGAAAAAAAAGTAAAATAGTCATCTTACAACAAGCTCTTTGGTTTCCTAAACAAAATGACATTGGAATACTTCACATTAAATGGCATTTTCGGCCATACCCACAAGTATTTCTTTCCTGCCTGTTGCATTATAATCCAGCACCTAGGAATACTCAGCCAGCTGGATCGTTCCTTGGGCAGACTACTCCAGTCAGTCCCTCAGAAAACAGATGTCAAATCCGGCACTGGAAAGGCTCCTGAAGACCTCCCCACCACCACAGTGAGAAGAAAAAGCAAAAAGGGATTATTTTGGAGGGGTGTGCGTGCTTTCTAATTGGTTTTGAACTTAGAACTAAAATGAGGGATTCAAAATCAGGGGCTGGAGGAGCATCTGAAGATTTGGACAAGGGGGTCTGAATCTCAGAACAGATATTAAATTTGGTCTCTAACACTCGGTGTAGACTAGAAAACATTCTCAGTGGAATATCAGATTTTCAAGTGACCCTGCAGTCTTCCATCACAACTCCTCATCACGAAGTCAAAACAGATTATTGTCAACCTTTCAAGATCTTTTCTGAGAGAAGGGTGAGCTAATTCACACAATAAGTTGTCAAAGTTGAGGGGAAAACCCTCTTCCATCTGCTCTCCCCAGCTGCTGGGGCTGCTGTGGTTCCACACAAGAAAATGTTGATCACGCTGGTTTTTTTTTTTTTTTCCATGCAACTGCCTACTTCATTCAAAGCCTTGGATGGAAAGAACAGTGGGAATGATTCCAGGCTGTGCCTCAAAATGGAGCCATTCTCTGCAGGTCTCACCTCTTTTTTCACAGTAGTTGGAAGGGGCATGAACTTGGAGCAATCAGATGTCCAAAGGTTTTATAGAATGGGGACAATTTAAGGTTGCTTGAGTGTTCTGGATCCAAGCACTTCTTAATCTTCTCAGAGCTTGACTTTACGAATGAAACATTTCTTTCAATGCTGATTTTAGATGTGCTGCAGTTTATAAAAGGCTGGCGTTGTAGCAGATTGTAACTTGGAATCATACAAGAAATGACAAAGGAAAAGCACAATTATTTAGGATAATCTACAGGGATTCAACTGAAGAGTGGAAGGTAGGACTGACTGTGATGTTTACCTGACCTACAAGAGAGTATTTCAATAAAGCAGAGGGCACAAAGGACACGAGGTCCTTCACTGTAGGAACCAGTTCTCCAATGATCCCATTAAATGGCAGGAAGATGTGCCATTCCTTCATTCTCCTCCCCACATAAACAATTGCATGTAGAACTTTGATCCCCGCACTCCACCCAAAAAAGTGCTTTTCATATCCTGGGCATTTGGGAGCATGAAAAGACATCAGGATCTGGCTCTGGAAGATTTATGGGAGCATTTAGTCGATCACCTCTACACCCTCAGCGAGCTGGGTTTGCCCCAGCACTGCCTGCCAGCTCCAGCCCAACAAGTATTTGATGTGAAAATGCTGCAGCAAACCCCAACATTTGTGCGTGATTACCCAAATTACAAAGCCAGTTTGTAACATGCCCATAACGAATTAAACGAAAAAACATGTACAATAATGAGGCCTTTATTTCCCAACTTTTATTTTCTGCAGCAAACGAATAAATTGAACGATTTGAGCACTGAAGACTCCAGTCCACCTTGCCCTAAACAAACCACGGAGTGATTGCAGAAATGGAGAGGTAATTAACTGGGAGTTAGCTCAACCAGCTGCTCCCTGGATTACTGAACAGACTGAGCCTTTGGCAACTGGCTTTGGTAACACCCCTCAGCAATTTTCAGCGTGTCTTTTCTCAGAGCCTTTAACTTAGCCAAAACCCCAGGAATCCACAGGTTTTTAAATGATCAAATCCACAATTTTGCCTGCCTGTCATGTTCGTGCTGCAGACTTAGCGGATCTCTCCCAATAAGGTTTGCAGCACGTCTTCTGGATTTGATTAGGAGCAAATCTGCACTTCATCTTAACTCCTCCACTTTTTCTGCCCTAGACCTGAGGAATGCAATATTGGCTTCTCCCTCAGCAACTCCCACGTTTGTAGCAAACATTATTGAGCTGGGTTTCTATCTGGAGTGTGCTATTTTAAAAGGTTTCAATTCCCACCTGAACGCCATGGCATCTCTAGCATTAAAAATCTAAATTAATTCATATATTTTACCATAAGTGATGTATTTACTTCATAGCTTGCCTTAAGCTTGGGAACCTATCGTGCTCCAAACTGTGCTGCATTCATCACATTAATTAAACACTGAATAAAGAAGTACTGATGGCAAATTCCCTCCCTCCACACAGAATATGAAATAGAGATGATTAAGTAAAAAAAGCTTTACTCGTTTAAATTTATTTCTGTAGATTACCCAAGAGCTTTCCAATTTGCTTAGACATACAAAAGAATACATTCATTTTTTTTCTTTTATGGCATTTTTATATATAATGTAATAAAAAAACCCCAAAATAAATTGATTTGGAACTTTAAATTAATAACCTATGGCAAGCTAGTTTCTCCCTCTTGATTTTTGTTTTTTACTGTTTAGCAATGAACACCAGTGTTCCAACAGACACTGCTGTGAGGCTTTCAATGTTAAACTCCTCTCAGCAAGTCAAAGGAATGTTTTCCATGATTCCCGTGGCAATATATTTTGATGACTCATGTAATCAGAGGTTTGAGAGGTTGTGTCATCCTCCATCCCTATATTCTACCTGTTACGTGATTGATCTTAATTAAACTTCCCTAATGAATCCCCATATCACAACCTGTGTAAATCACATCTTATGTGCACGGGTGAGAAAATTTCCCACACAAAATTTCCAGACATTGGCCGGGAAGGATTTCTTTGCTGGCTGTTGATAAGAGCCACTGGAAGTTGAGTGGAAGGGGTTCAGAGGAGATATTAACAAAATGCAAACAGATAAGGAAAGAAAAATGGGATGTGTTTATCATTCCTGGCAGGGGTTCAGTGTTCTGTGCTGCAGGAGATGGTTCAGATTGCAGGGAAGCTGCTGCAGAGGTGCAGATTGCCCTGCAAAAACAGGCTTGGAGCCTTTGATTTGGGTTCACTCCATACCCAGGGCACCAACCACTTTTTCCTGCTGCAGGTGAGCTCTGCAAAGGGGGGTCCTGAAGCCAAACAGGTTTGGGACCTCACTACTCAAATTAGAATTGTGAGATTACGAGCACTGAAAAAAGACCTGCACACGGCTTCAGCTGAATGGAGCCTGAAAATGGCTTTTGTTTTGTTATCCAGCTGTTTTTGTGTCCCTAATTCCTATTGCTTTAGGTTTATGAGCTCTGCTCGTGGATCAGGATTTAACCACCAGGGATGGTGTTAACGTGGAGCAGAAGGTGACACCCAAGGAGTTTTCTGCTGGACAAACCCTTTTCTTCTTACTCTAAACTTGAGGGAAACTCAAGCTATTCTGGCCTTCAACAAAGAATTACTGCTCAAGGAGTTTAGACTGATCAGTTTTTCCTCATTGGAGAGGTTTAGAAGAATTAAAAATGAGATAAGTGCTTTAAGACACTATTTACAAATATCACTCAGGGAGTCGGGGGATTTGCTGGTGGATCTTCAGGGTAAGCTCCAATTTCCAATCAGGCCAATGCCAGAACTGATTACTTCACTGCAACCCCAAATTCATTGCTGTGCAGCTCAATTTGTTGGTATCAATGAGTATGGAAATATTTTGTGTAAATCTCAGTCAAATTTTGGTACAAAAGCCACATACTCGGGTTTGTGTGCAAAAATGAAAGTGAAACTTCAGCTGAGTCCACATAATTTCCAACAATCCTGGTCCAGTTCCCAGCAAGCCTAGGACACTCAGCTGGAAGGCCACAAACCATTCTGATGAACCTTGGTTGACTTTTCAGTTTCAAAAAAAAAAAAAAAAGACCCGAGATTGGGGCAATTTTTACCTGGTTTCCAGTTTCATAGGTACAGCTGGTTGGTGTTTTTCAAATAAAACAAATCATGACCAGTTGGCTTTGCTCCAAAAATTCATATTTTTAATGCACCCCCTCCCCCCAGCCCCCCATCATTTTTCAGCCTCACTACTTTCTTTGGAAAAAATTTTTAAAAAAATCTTCAATATAAAAAGGGAAAAAAAAAATATAAAGACCTTCTCAGTGGCCTACAAAATACATCTTTTGTTTATTTCTAGGCATTTTTTGGGTTGTTTTTGGACAGCCACAGCAAGCGTTTTGCCTGGTTACATCAGATTGTTCTGTGCTTTAAATTTCCTTCCATTCATAGCTGAAGCACTTCGGGTCTGATTTTCCAATGACAAAGCCAACAATATTCCACTTCTGGTCATCATCTTCCAGGTTTTCTGGGGCAATAAAAAATGATTTATCATAAAACCAAACAGGCTGAAAAATGTTATCACACTTGTAAATGTCCCAGTAAATCTTTAAACCCTGCTTTTCACCCTCAGCTTCTAAGGAAGGCTTTTGTAAGCATCAGTCAGGAAGGTCACAGCAGATCATTGTGTGTAGCTTAGGCAAAGATTAATTTCCACTTCTCAAGGAGCTCAGTTTAGGCTGTGTAACAGATGCTTGTTGAAAATCCAAAATGTGCCATAAATCCCCCGGCCCAACCCCGAGAGAAAATGAGTTGAGTGACCACAGAGAGTGGAGTGAAAGGTCCCTGAGCAGCACATCTCCAGCCTTGTGGAGCTGCACATTGTCAGGAATGACCTCTCCTCCTCCCATGGAACTGTTCCTCCTCTTCCTCCTCTTCCTC
>VZUA01082439.1:42607-66194 GCA_013401035.1 Horornis vulcanius | reverse complement strand
CCCCCCTCATTTTCTCTCCCTCCCATCAAGGACTTCTTGTCTTTGGCTTGTTGATAGTGTTTAATACATTAAATGAAGCTCTTAATTTCTGTTAGTGATACATTTTTTTTCTGCCTTCTCCTCTCCCCTGTCAAACTGTTCCTCACTTAAATAGAAGTAGCAAAATTAAATCAACTGAGGTGATGAAATTCAGTGAAAAATTCAGAAACTCCTGAAACAGTAAAATTCCCCATGAAAATATATTGAGAGCTGTTGTGTGGGAAGTAAAAGATCAAATAGTTTTGATTCTTTCTTTAGAAATTGGAGATAAGAGTAATAGTATTCAGCAGAGTTCAGTGATGGAATAATTATTACAAATAATTCATTTTTAGCAACATTTAAAAAAATCATTAATGTTTGCAAAATGCTTTGGGAATACAAGCACTATGTGAGTTCTCAGCTTTTTCGATGTGTGTATGCTTTAAAGCACCTTCAAATGAACTAGTAATTAACATTTCCTTTAACAGAAGCGGCCTGTAGAATAATTGTCACGTGACCATCTCTTCCCATAAACTAAGATTTCACTGCTAGGTTCTGGTTACTGCTGGTTGATTGTTTGGCAATACTGATGCTCTTCATTAGAAAATGTAGCAAATTTTCAACATTATCTAAAAAATATTACCTGTGCTTTTGACTAAAATGTTCACGTGCGGTGAATAATGTGTTTGTTCAGCTTCAGACACACACTTAACCTGCATTAACTGTCATCAGATTATCATGACACCACAGCTGAAGGGATGGTTCTTTATTTAAGGCACCTCAGAACATGCACATGGATATTTCACCCTAGGCTGATGTATAAATATAAAAATAAATACACACAAATCCTTAGATTTAAAAAACCCCCACGGATTACGGTGGAATCTTTAAGAACTACTCGGTTCCTCTCTCTTTCTCACTTTAAGTGGCTTCAAACTGAAAGAGAGTAGATTTAGGTTAGATATTAGGGAGAAATTCTCCCCTGTGAGGGTGGGGAGACCCTGGCACGGGCTGCCCAGAAAAGCTGTGGCTGCCCCATCCCTGGAAGTGTCCAGCGCCAGGCTGGATGGGGCTTGGAGCAAGCTGGGATAGTGGAAGGTGTTTCTGCACGTGGTAGGAGGTGGAATGAGATGGGTTTTTCCAACCCGAACCTTCCACAATTCCATGATTCTCCTAGAGAGATATAGAAAATGCTTAAAAAGCATTGAATGTTCTTAAGTGTTCACTGTAATTTCTTAGATTTCCCTTGTGTTAGGCAGTCTTGGGCAGCACTGGGAGTGCTCCTCACACCGCGTGTGCAGCCTCAGGAAGCACACACACGCAGAGTCGGCAGTCAGGATGGGCGTATCCGTATGTGAAGTGTGGAGGCGGAGGTTCCCTTTCTCTCCCCTGCCTGGGAAGAAAGCAGCAGCACTGCTTTGTTTCTCCTCAGAGAGTGGGAGATGTCTGTAATTGATAACCTGTTGTGCTTAGAGAACAGTTGCTTGTGGTAGACTAACCCTTGAGCTCCCAGTGTGGCAGCATGGAGCTGTGTGGGAAGTGTAGCTGCATGTTTCTAACTAACATCACTGTCTTTTGCACAGAATGGTTTTACTCCACTGCACATTGCCTGCAAGAAAAATCGCATCAAAGTCATGGAACTCCTGGTGAAATATGGGGCCTCAATCCAGGCTATAACAGAGGTAGCAAAACGTTTCATGTCCTGCAGAAACATCTCTTCTCTCTCTTTCTCTCTCTCGTTTTTCATCTCCTTCTTTCTGTCTCTCCTGTGATGCCTCACTATGTTTTCTTTAAACGAAGCAGCCCACCCCTCCAGCCGTGCAGAGGAGTAAAACTGCTCTTGCTTTGTTTCGCAGTCGGGCCTCACACCAATACACGTGGCTGCATTTATGGGCCACTTGAACATAGTCCTCCTTCTGCTGCAGAACGGAGCCTCTCCCGATGTCACTAACATTGTGAGTATGGCTGTCGCTAGAACCATCTGCTCAGAACCCACAGAAAGACTCTGGTTGCTGTGTAGCTCAACCCAAGGTCACATTTCATTGATACTTTGTTGCATTTTAGGGCAAAGTATCGTACTTTTAGTGAAAAGGGGAAAGAGATGGCTGCATTTGTCATAAGCCATCTCTGGTTTCATGTGTTCTACAACAATGCTTGAGTAGGTAAAGTTTTCCTTAGAAAGAGACAAAGTTCACCAAAAACATCCAAAAGGGATTATAAGACAAATCCCACAAAGTCTGTGTTTCTGTTCTGAAGGATGAAATTCAAGTCCAAATGGCTCTAATTTCTGCCTGCATAACTTCGCTGGCTGCCCTGAAATTGTGTCATTCCTGTCAGCAAAAGAGTATAAAATGCTTAAGCTGCAACAATTAAACAAAAAGCAAGACTGGGAAACTCAATATTTTCCTCTTAGACAGGAAGTTCCAGGAACTGGTGATTAAATCTGGAAAATGTGACCTTTGGGATGTTACACTAAATGCAGAACCTGACTTACCATGGAAATCAGTGTTTGTATACCAACAGCCTAGTTAAAAAAACAAACAAACAAAAAACTCCAACATTATAATTTTCTGAGATGTATTTCATAAGATAGTTTGCTGTTTGAATTTGTCAGTATAAACAAATATTCAACTTGTACTTGGAAAGCAGCTTTTTTTCAGTACATAAGGTTATAGGTAAGTGTTCCCAATGACAAAAAGAACAAAAATTTAGTAATCCTGGTACAATGGACTCATTAGTTTTTCTCGGCTAGAAAAATCTTACATGGAACGCAATGGAATTGTTAACATGCCGAATTGTTTGTGTGAATCCTTAAAAACAGACTTTTCATACTTTGTTATGGAAGCAATCTTTATACAAGAACTTCATTGATAATAAAAAAACCAACTCAAAATTCTTATGGAAGCGGTTAAAAATATTGTGTTACCAGGCATTTGTGTGCGAAGTTTACAATTTCTGCTACACAGGTGTCTTGGCTTTCACTTGGTAAGCTGAGGTTCCGTGTTGAATTACTGTTTCCAAATTCTAAATTGCTTTGCTATTCAAGCACAAAAACATCATTGCAGAAATTTGATCTTTAGAATGTTTTTCACATATTAAACAGCTCATTCTTCACGTAGTAAACTTTATCTATAGATGGAATTATTAAGAGTTGTAGCTAGTGCTGTGGGATTCTGTTGTTGCATACCTGCTAATCACAGCTGGTAATACAATGTTAATTTAAAAATGACAAGCTAAGTCAACTCCTGGTGAAGAGGGTTTGCTGTAATTAAAAGTCCCTATTAGCAGGCAAACTAAGGCTGCTTCTTTCCCTACATCTAGACAAGGACAAGAGGACACGATTCCCGATTCTGATGTAAAATGTCTTGACTACAGTGTTCGTTTTGGCAGTTGCAGTTTAATTGGTAGTCGAAGGGAGAAAGGCCTTACAACAGAGTATTCTCCAGCTCTGGTGTAAGAAATGTGAACAACTAATGCAAAGAAATGGTGGCTCCTGCTGTGTTCTCATGATATAACAGAAGAATAGAGCTCCTGGTTGTGGAGCTGTCCAAGGACCTGATTTACCAGATGCTGGTGAGCTGCACAGGGACTGTTTCAGTCCATTTTGGGACACTGCACTCTAAGGACAGAGCCCAATTAAACTAGGAATGCTGTCCT
This sequence comes from Horornis vulcanius, assembly GCA_013401035.1. Taxonomy (NCBI): domain Eukaryota; kingdom Metazoa; phylum Chordata; class Aves; order Passeriformes; family Scotocercidae; genus Horornis; species Horornis vulcanius. The sequence continues at coordinate 62,519 of VZUA01082439.1, read as the reverse complement.
TGAGGAATCCTCATTTTCAGTGTTTCTTTGAAAACCCATGCAACAAGTATATGCTTTGAATATTCCTGATCTGAAATTCCATATCACTTCAGTCAGCTTTCCAAAATTTCACATTCTTCAAATTCTGTGAGCTACAAAAGGCTTGAAACGAAATTGATTCCGCAGCCTGGAGACAGAGCCACACTGCTGAGTATAGATTTTACACATTTCATGTGCTGGCTGAGTTGTGCTCAGCCATTGCAAGGCCTCTTAATGCTGCCAGCTCCACACAGTGTGCAGGAAGGGACCATCTGGAAAAATATCCCCTTCCATCTTGAGGCTCCTGTGCCGTGCAATCCCTAGAGAGACAGGCTCAGTGTACGCTCATCTCCTGTGTGGCACATGAGCTGACGCCCTGTTATGTACAAAGTGAGGGACATAGGTGGCCAGGGCAAGTCTATTTGACAGAATTTTCCTAAGCTGGGGTTTTCATTCTGTCTCTCAGTGGCTGAGGCTATGTTTGTCTGGGGTTGGCCCGCTGGCAAACCAAGGCACTCCCAGGTACAGTGACACAGTACTCACACCCTGCCCGGGGGCTGAAGCCAGAGTTTCAGCTGGCAGAAGGATGGGTCTCAGCAACATTTGCCATGGGTGGGACTGACACTAGCAAAGGTCTTTCTTCATGGAGGTTTAGGACACTGAAATGCTTTTGCTTTCCTGCAGCGTGGAGAGACTGCATTGCACATGGCAGCACGTGCTGGGCAGGTGGAAGTGGTTCGCTGCCTCCTGAGGAATGGGGCCCTGGTTGATGCCCGAGCCAGGGTAGGTGTTCTGCTCACAATGTTTGTTTTTTTTTTTTTTCCTCTTAAAACCATGGCTGAAGGAATCACTCACCACCTTCCTCTCCTCCATTACTCTGTTTTTTCTGTTTTCATTTTGTATGACTCTGCAAGACGAATGCATAGGAAGGTCTGTGGGGACCAGGGAGGATGCTGTGCTCAGGGTGGCTCCGTAGCACTAATGACCCACTCGATTTGAGTTGTAGGAAGAACAGACCCCGCTGCACATCGCCTCTCGCCTGGGCAAGACGGAGATTGTGCAGCTGCTGCTGCAGCACATGGCCCACCCTGACGCCGCCACCACCAATGGCTACACCCCGCTGCACATCTCTGCCCGCGAGGGGCAGCTCGACGTCGCCTCCGTGCTCCTCGAGGCCGGCGCCTCACACTCCATGTCCACCAAGGTGAGGCAAAACACTTCACCTCCGTGTGCCAGCGGAGCAGGAGCGGGTCTGTTCTGTGATGAGCGTGCTTTCACACTGAGAAATTGAAGCAGTTTGGGCCTTTTGTTGTGTTCTTGTTTAATGGGCAATAATCCAGTAGACCGGAGTAATGTATCATAAGTTAATTGAATTTCAACTTACTTTGCTGTCATCTAAAATTGGGTTTGCTTGCCACTGAAGCCAAATGCAGGTCTTAATAAACACGTGGTCCCAACAGGCTTTAAATGTCCTTGTTTTTCCCTTTCCCTTTGTCTTGTAGGCGCAGCTTTTTTTGGCAGAATTTCCAAAAAAGTAAAGGGGGTGGCAATGACACATTTTTTTACAAGCAGGCCTCCCTTCAATTCTTCAATACCTTATTTACTTAAATAGCAAAATAATTCTGCCTTGTGCTAGCTGAAACAAATGTTCCTAAAACAGAAGTCAGCATCTGCCTAGTCACATCGAATGCTGGATCTATTTTCAGTGGTTCTAAAATGGGGTATCATGTGACACAACAGGCCATTTTGTCTGGGATTGTAAAAGAAAGGCTCTCCAGAATCACTAGTGGGGTTTTTAGCCAAAAATGGTACCAATAGATTCCTAACAGGGACATGAATGTATAAGAAAGTAGATAGCTGTGAAGAGAATGATATACCAAGATATCTTTTCCAAATTTAAAGCATTTGATAAGTGAGAATCATGTAATTTTCAGTATTTATAAAAGTACCCTTGGTTTTACAGCTGGAGTTTAAAACGTGTTTATGAACAACGGCATGTCTTCTAGGGTTTAAAAGCTTAAACCAGCAATTTTCAAATTATGATCCATGGATTACTGGGAGGGCTTGCTGTTCTCTTTTTATCCAGCTGTTAAATTACATTAGAATGGCTAAAAATACACTAAATACTTTCCTAATTTCCCATATTGCTGGATGGCAATTAGTATTGCAGGAACATTCTATAATTATGAACAGGATAAGATAGAGCCCACTAGATAATATCTTTACAGACCTGTGATTTGAGAACTGAAAATGTTTGAGATTACCCAATATAAACTCTTTGTGAGGTGGGATTAATGGAACTAAATGATAATGATAATAAACATTAAACATCACTTACGTGCCAGGCAAATAGGTCATTGCAACTTCCCAAGATTACTGTCAGGCAGCGGTGCAGGCTGCCACCTACTGTCATACAACCATGAGCTTTCCTTCCCAATTTGTGAATTAAAACAGGCAAAGGGAAGGGCTCTTTTTAGCTTCAGTAGAACTTCGTGGCTCTATGAAGACACAAATCCAAGTACAAGCAGTTTTTCACCAAACCCTACTGGATGAGGGGAATTTGAGTTTGGAGTTTTTTTCCGATGAATTTAATCGGTGTTTTGTTGTTACTGGCAATGATTGATGCAGGAAATGCTTGTAAAGCTGTCACCATGCAAGGAGAAAAGGTGCAGCTGGTTTGGGTAAATTTGAAGAAGTGCCTTCATTGTCCCCACGCAGTGTGAGTTGCTAGTACAGTCTGTATCAGATAAAATGTCTGCCAGCCCGAGAGCACATAAATAAGGAAGACTAATAAAGAGGAAAACATTTTCTTGTATTTCATGCTTCTCAAAGTGCTTTCAAGAGGGGTTGCGTTTTTCTAGGTTCACTGTCGATTCTGAGGTTGAAGAGGAAGTGCTTAACACATAGTTCTTAAACGAGAGATGTCAGCACGACCTTTAACCCAAACACCTGTGCTTTATCTCTTGGATTTTTCAGAAGGGATTCACACCGTTGCATGTGGCGGCCAAATACGGGAGCCTGGAAGTGGCAAAGCTGCTGCTGCAGCGCCGTGCCTGTCCCGATTCTGCTGGCAAGGTACTGCTGGGAGAGAAAAAGTCAGAAGTGTGTTGGATTCTTCCTTAAGGAAGGACTGTGTGAAATAAGCCCCCCAAGAAGGCTGCAGCTCCTTTTGCATGGTGGCTGTGGCTTTGTTGGAGCCGTGTCTCCCGTGGGTAATGGCAGAGTGCTGCTACCCTGCACGTTGAGTTTGGGTCCGTGGCAGGAGGGTGCATGGCTGCTCTGAAGCTGTGTCTGTGGCTCAGGCAGCATCGGTTCCATCAAGCTGCCTAAATGGATAAACCCAGTGGATAAACATAGGGGAAAAGCCCAGGTTTTTCCCCTGGTGTGGCGTGATGAAAGCCTGCAGCTGCCACTCTGGTTCGCCCGGTACGCTGCTTCTCCCCACTAACAGCCTGCTGCCTGCCGTGGCCTTGCTGTCCTTCCCCATGGCTCTCCCGCGTCTCCCGTGTCCCTTGCAGCCCCCCGGACCCTCGCATGCCGCCCGAGCCCCTCTAATCCCGTTTCCCGCCGCGCCCCGTCCCCCGCTCCGTCCCGCGGGCGCTAACGCCGTGCCCGCCCTTGCAGAACGGCCTCACCCCGCTGCACGTGGCGGCGCACTACGACAACCAGAAGGTGGCGCTGCTGCTGCTGGAGAAGGGCGCCTCGCCGCACGCCACGGCCAAGGTGAGCCCGCCCGCCATGAGGGGAGCCCGCCGCCGCTCCCTTCGTGAGCCTCTGCCCTCAGGAGTGGCCTAAGGAATGTTTGTCCTGACCAGGCACACCGGGAATGAGCGCAGGGGGAATTCGTTTCGGGTTTAGGAGCGGTGCCGTGGTAGCGCTGCGTCGCTGAGGGCAGCCCTGAGGGAAGCCCTGACGCTGAGGGGACTCAGTCCCCCCCGAGTTTTATTCGCAGCTGGAAGTCACTCCATTATTGTGCAATATTGTCATTGTTAGCAATGACGTTAGAAATTTTATTCCGGAGTTAGGAGTGGTGTTGTGGTATCGCTGTGCGGGTGAGGGGAGCTCTGAGGGGGACGCTGTGGAGCCCTGAGGGGACGCGGCCCCCTCGGAGCTTTGGTTGCAGCTGGAAGTCACCTCACTTTTGTGTAATGTTAGCAGTAACTCTAGAAATGTGTATTCTGCCCGCGCACACAAACCGTTCCAGGGTTAGGAGTGGTGGTGTGCTGTTGCTGTGTAAAGCAAAAGCTGCTAAAAGGGGAAAATGGTGCTCAGATGGGTGCAATACCAGAGAGTGTCCTGCTCTGTGCAAGGCTGCTGATCTACAGGCTTTCGGGAAATGCTCAGGGATTGTACTGGGAATGTGGTTTCCGTGGCAGTGCACGGAGAGCGGGATAGTTTGGGAAACTCCCACTTAAAACAAAACAGCCACAGGCCAACTCAACTAAGCACGCCCCACAGAACCTGTGTGCTGGCATTTGGGATTTTTCCCTCATAAATCAATTTTTGATCAATTTTTAGCAATTTCCTAGTTGCTTTATAACACAAAGTTATTATAAAGCAATTAGGAAGTTGTCTTTTTGCCAGAAAATGCCACTCTTCTGTGCTTCAATGATTAATTCAATCACAAAAACATTCCACCCTATTGCTGTTTCCAGCCTGTGACTGACACGTGTATCAAAATTCCATATCCAAACACATCTCTACCCACATGCTCTGAAAAAAGCATGTGATGAAGGATGTGCACCTATCACTCATCATGGGGAATGTCACTCACCAGTCAAAAGGGATTATTTGCAACATAGGTTGTACAGAATGTAGGTGTTGAACTCAGAATTAATCTGAAGGTATCGGTGGAACAGTCCTGCCCACCCTGGTGAGGGCTGGCTTTGTTCTGGTTTAGGCTGTGAAAATAACAGACGGACAAAGCAACACAACAGCAGGCCCATGTGGGACATGTCTGGCCTTGAAAATTTAATGAACTCTCATCTCTAATAGCAGACATAACATTAAATAATACTGTTGTACGGTGCCTGACTTCTTCAGCTTGCATGGCTGTGGTAGTAACTTTATTTCCTTTTTTTTTTTTTCCTGGCTGGTGTCAGAATGGGTACACCCCTCTGCATATCGCTGCCAAGAAAAACCAGATGCAGATAGCTACCACGCTGTTGAACTACGGGGCTGAGACCAACATTTTGACCAAGCAGGGAGTCACCCCACTTCATTTGGCCTCCCAGGAAGGTCACACTGACATGGTGACTTTGCTTTTGGAGAAGGGATCCAACATCCACGTGGCAACAAAGGTAACTCACAACTGGAAACTAAGTAGTATCCGTGGCAGTAAGATGCACTGTTTGTGTTGGTGGGTGAGTTTAACAACCTGTGCCAGAAACCTGAGAGCTCCAGTCTGAAATAATTCAGTGTTCTCACCAGCAAAGGCTCTTTTCTGCATGTCTTTATCATTCAGTGATAAATGTAGAAATTTACATTCTCTGGCAAATAAGAAAACAAACGTTTTACTGGAGTAGACTAAGAAAAAGTCTATGGAAGACCTTTCCAATTTTTTTTTAAATTATTATTATTATTATTGTGCATGACAGCGTTTTTACAGAAAACAAGGTCATCAAAAAAATCCAAAAAACCCCAAACCATTACCATAAATCTTCATGGGTCACTGGGTTTATCCAGGGATATATGCAAATCTGATTTATGCAGATGAAAAACCTGCAGATTTTGCTCATACAAGTTAGAATAGAAGGTTCCTGTATCTCCTTGTGTGGAGTTAATACATTCTGCTAATAGAAACAAGGCAATTTTCATTTTTTATACAAACTTTGTTCAGTGCCTTGTTCACAGGAAAGCACTGCACGTGATCAGAGTGAGCTGTCAGTTAAGGGCTGCATCCTTTTCCCTGGCATTTGAATGAGATCTATTTCTGGAGTTAATGTCTTCATCTGGCTCATGCCTGCAGTTGTCAAGGTTCCTCTTTCTGTCTGAGGAGTGGGAAGCGCATTTTATTAATGGGCTTCTCAGCTTCCCAAATTACATTATTGTAGGAAATCTTGAGCATTCATGCCTGAATGTTTTCCTCTATGATTATGGTGATGTAATTGTTTTGGAGCCGTTTGTCAGCTGGAACAGGAGCGACATCGGCTGTACTTTGTTTAAGAACACCACCCATACTCAGAAGCTGTAGTTAGGATCTGATCATTTTAAAGATGAGGAAGTGGGAAAGTCTAGATTTTTTCCTTAGGTAAAGTTGGGTTTTATTCTTACTTCTACCTGTAACAAACTTACTTCTTATATTCCATCTCCAGGCGGGACTGACGTCCTTACACCTTGCAGCTCAAGAGGATAAAGTGAATGTAGCCGAAATACTCACCAAACACGGTGCAAACCTGGATGCTCAGACAAAGGTAAACCACGGAGTGGCTGCTGTCTCCAGCATGCCAAGGGCTGCTACCCTTGTCCAAGGAATGTTCCACTGAGCTTGCAGTTTTACTTCTTTGTTCTCCTCCTGTAGCTTGGTTATACACCTTTAATTGTGGCCTGTCACTATGGAAACATCAAAATGGTGAATTTTCTCCTCAAGCACGGAGCAAATGTCAATGCTAAAACAAAGGTAAAGAATTTTCCATTGCTTTGCTTTTGCTCTTTATTCTGAACATGGTAACCCATGACATACGTGCTTTGTCCCTTGGGAGCTCTAAATATGGCATGGGAGGTGTCAGCATATGGTAGCTGTAGTGGAATCCCCTCTGTCTGCTCCATCTCATGCTGTGGTGTTCAGGAAAGAAAAGCCAGACAACTCTATGCGTATGAAAAAATAACACAGATAATAAATTGGTTTTTCTTTTTCTTATTACTTGCAAACTAGCAAATGGAAGTTTGTTCCTGATCTCATTTCCACACGGTTTATGCCACTATAATACTACTGTGCTGCCAAACTAGCAAGTAACAATTCAGATACTTTGAGGGTGGTGCCAGGTTCTCTCCAATATGCTGGGAGAAGAGTGGGAAGAGTCACTGCTGTTCAAAGTGTGGGTGGGATGACTCTGGGAGAGGAAGCAGCTGTGGTAAGGGAATGAGGTTTACTCAGAGTCTGGGGTTTTCTGAGGGGAATCTGGCTGTGCTGAAATCTGACCAGATACACTGAAATGGGTCTGACTACCTGTAGCCAAAGTCTGAACAAAGCCCACTGACTTCAACAGTTTCTCTGGGGATAAACTGGTGGGCACACCAGCTGAATAGGATGCATTTTGTAGCAAGAGCTGTGTGTCTTCTGAGAGTACAAGAAGAGGTTCTGATGGCAGCAACAGGGTGTTGCATCCCAGAAATCATCACATCGCTGTTATCAGAAAGAGAATGCTAGCTCAGGAACTGTAGGGCTCCAGCTTGGTTAAAGCTGACTTCAGGCAATTGCTGGCTACTGCCTTCAGGCTGCATGTCTTGGGACCAACAGGAAGCAGCCCACTGACAGAATTTTTAAAATCCCATCAAAATCCATGATGGGATTGTAGTCTGCTGGCCCCACTGATTAGCTGCCCTGTCCCCAGCTGGGACCCACGGGTTGATTCATTTCTCAAAGAAACATGATTTTGTCACTGTGGTCACAGCTCAATGTGGTAAGAAACAGCCAAGTAAATAAATAAAAGGTTCTGGCCTATCCCTCATGGGATCACCCAAAAGCGATGGGCAAAATTCAGGGATTCCAAAAGGACAGGCAACACTACTAAAAGAACAGCTGATGAGAATTAATAAAGCAGACACTAGCGGGATCCAAACTGTAGCTGCCAAGACATTCAGCTGAGGTATTTGGAGGCTAACTCAAGGGGTGGACAACGTTGTGTCTTCAGTATGAGGTCCCTCTTTGTGTTTAAAGGGCCACTGGGACAGATTATGATTCCATTCTCCCAGGTATTTTACTTATTTAGAATAGTTTCATTATAGTCAGCAAGTTTGTATAAGGAAGCAATTCTCCAAAGTCTCAAACCTAGGGACCACTAAAAATACTGGCAATCCGTCAACTAGTGTTGTGGACTCAGTTTAAAGACTAAACTCTGTATTCAGGATAGGCATGTTAAAGAATGAATAACCCCTGTTGCAGCTTGGGCTTTCACTAGAGAAAACCTGCATGATGCTTTGTGCAGGGAACACAGGAATTCTGTTTTTGAAGGCCTGCATTATTCAAGTCAAGGTAGTGAATCTACTTTCCACTAGAACCTACAGCAAGCAGTAGCTCTTAGCTGTCCATGCACTCATACTGCCAACATAAAAACTGTAATGGTTCTGAACTTTCACCTCTAATTAGCAGTGCAAAGCATTTCTGGCTTCTATTTGTTTGCAGCAGAGATAACTCTCAGGGCATGTTTTCAGAGCCTGCCCCAGGCTTTATGTAACTGTACAGTGAGATCAACCCAGGGGTTTCTTCCAGTTTCTTCTCTGCCTGCTTTCAAAGCCAATCGTGAATAGTTTTGTAAATCAGTTACCTGACTGGACAATACCATCTCAGATCAGCCAGCTGAAGCACACTTTGGTTGTGTTTCTGTATTGTGTGACACAAGAACAAACCACTGGACTGTCTTGAACTGAGTATGTTTATTAAGGTAGACACTGTGTACATGTGTCTAAGTGTAATTACAGCTTGGTCCAGCCTTTTGGAAAGCCTAGCGAAGCTAAAATGGATTGACATTTCTAATAAGTATATGTTGTTACCCTTTTAAAAAGCAAATAGGCTTTAATCACTGCTGTTAAAAATTATGTGTTTTTCTAATTGACTCAGGTATTTTAAAGGCAAATCTTGGGCCCTCTGTTGAAAACTAGGATGTGAGAGGAAGAGGAATGTTCTCTGCCTCAGCTATGATCCTGTGCCCACAGCATGCCCCTTTAACTTTGCTGTTCCTTGTTGTTCCTTCCTCTGATTTAGAAAATGGGGGAGAAATATCTTTTCTAGGTTTCTTTTATTGTGAGAGATTATTTTTGGATAAGAATATTACCTTCCTTTATATTTTCATTAATCTGGGGAAGGAGAATTATTATTAGTGACGTTTCATCGTTTTTGGGTTGATTGGTGTCAAAATTTATGTTTGAAATGTCTCAAAAAGAACAGAATGAAGCGAAGTGAAAGGTCTGATCTAATGATGGGCTCTTGTTCTTTGTTTGCTCTTGCTGTCTCCCCTGTTGGTAACAGAATGGGTACACCCCTCTTCACCAGGCTGCCCAGCAAGGCCACACTCACATCATCAACGTTCTGCTGCAGCACGGGGCCAAGCCCAACGCCATCACCACGGTACGTCTGACGTGCCACTGGGAACCTGCTTCCCTGGGCAGTTCTTTGCTTTCCCTCCTCAGGGCTCAAGAGCAAGCCATTGCTTTGGTGAAAGTATTCCTCATACAGCTGGTTGTCATATGTGGAAATGTAATTTCCTCTGCTTTTCCTTATCCTCTTAAGGTAGTTCACATCTGACCTAACTGTGCACTAAGCTAAACGTGAGCCAGAGGGCCAGATTCCTGAGCTGCGGGATCAGGCTGGCCACAGCTCTCTGTGACAGGCTCATTCAGTTTCCCTCCGCCTCAATGCTGCTCTCTGGAAATTGGTAACTCCAGAAGGAGTTTTCCATAAAAATCAAGGGCAGTTCAGAACTTGCTTTTTTTTTTTTTAAATTTAGGCCCAAATTTCTGTCCCTTTATCCACTGGATTGGTTTCAGGTTCTTATTGAGTTCACCTCAGTGAACTCAGTGAAGTTAATACCTCCTCAAAGACCGTCAATAGCTCCTGGCACAACTCCTCCTCTGCAGTCAGCCAGCCAGGAATGTGACTGCCCTATTTCACGTTGATGTTGTTATTAGTCACCTCTAATTGGGTAATCATTAGAACACTGCCAGAGCGTCCAAAACTCCTGTCATTCCCCAGAGTGGATCAGTTTTCTGTATGCCTTTAGTGTGCGTGCTTAAATCAGCATTGGCACCCTATTTGATCCTGGAACAATCACATGGAATAATCTTGTGTGAAAGTTATCCAAAATACCAGTGTGTGCCCTGGATAATCAAGTGAGAGACCACTGTAGTCAGCTTCTGGGGCTGTAGGTACTGTTTGGGGTGTTCAGCTGAGGGTCTCTTGACTTGATTTCAGTCCTCACATTGGGGCTGTCATGCCCAGATCATGCCCAAGTCCAAGCGGCCTTAGGGATGTGTGTTTGCTGCAGAGTTGGCTGCTTTCTCAGATCTGGCCTTGTCCACACACAGCAACCTCTGGCTTGAGATAAGAGAGAATTTCAACCTAAGACGTCTTGCAGGGAGATATGGGAGTGGTGTATGAGCAGCTAATGTGCAAGTGACAGTAACAGTCAAATAATTTGTGCTGTAAAGATGCTAATCTGTTCATTGGGTGCCGCTAATCCACAAATTCTGTGTTGCTTCAGGGTGGCCGAGCTAGACTAATACAGAAGGGTTTAAATTATAGATAACTAAAGTTGTTGGTAAAGAAGAGAGAGCCCTCAGGCTGATAAACCCTGCACATGGTGCAGTGGGGTCATGGGAAAAATAATTTTTGTGCAAAGAGTGGTGCAGTGACAGTCCGTGATTCCTCAGGAGGCCGGCATGTTGTCCCATGGTTCAGTGCAAAATAGCATGGAACAATTCTGTGTAGAACCCTTTACAAAGAGCCATGGAGCACATCCCTTCCTCCCCTCCTCAAGCTCGGTGACACGGGGTCTGTGGACTGCCAGTGTTCCAGGAGATGAAATGGGGATAAATAAGCCTAAACTCTTGCTAAATTATTTTAGTGTCCCTTTGATGAATGACATGTCCTTATATTATGAACACTTAAACTGCAAATGAATGTATTTAAATGGAATTATACTCCTCGCCCTTTTGTGATTTGTATTTGTTAAATCAATAGCTTTTGTGAACTGTTAATGGAAATACATTTTCATTTTATGAAGGAATAGAAGTGTATGTGGACAACACTGCTGTAATTTTGTATACCCCAGATATAGAGTTGTCTCTGGTAAAGGTGTAACAGTTTCAACTGGGAGTGAAACTGTTAGAAGTTAAGATACTTTTTACTTTTCAAAGAGTATTTCTGCAAAAGAAACTCCAAACTTATGCAGGCAAGACGCGCTGTATAGTGAAATGTGAGCCCTGAAGGGTTAAGCCATACAGCGCTGTAGTATTTGGAATCGCTGGCAGATGTAAGTGTGTTGTGTTACCATGGCAATTGGGGCTATAGTCTTAAAGAAGTTACAAAGACAGAGTCAGATGTAACGGTAAAAAAGCCGTGATTTTCCTAGGCTGTGCCTTGTTTTGGATGGAAACGCTGGCTCATGCAGCGTGGAGAGTGATCTCATTGGTTCACATCACAATCCTCCCTCTCTCTCAGCGCGCTCTCCCCCTCTCTCTTCCCTTCAGAATGGTAACACAGCCTTAGCCATCGCCAGGCGCCTGGGATACATCTCCGTGGTCGATACGCTGAAGGTTGTAACGGAGGAGATCACCACCACCACAACTGTGAGTTGCACATGCATTCAAATGTCGTTCTTCTTTACCCAGAGTGTTGTCTTTCTGCTCTTCCCTCAGGCTCTCCGTGCATCTCCTTCCTTTTCTGTTTTGTTTGGGGAGTTTTAGCCTCCCCCCTCCTTTCTGTTGCATTTTTACTCCAGTGCTATGAGCGTGTCTTATAAGTGAGTGGAAGTGTGTGTGAGGCAACAGGCTCCCCTGGGCTAGGGAACAAATTCTGTGTGCACAACGATGGAAAACAACAATTCAGAGCAGAACTTTTTTCAGACCTGGGTCTGAGCTGCAAACCCAAACTTTCCAGAAGTTTGTGCATTGTATAGATCCTGCCCTGGTTTCTGTTTCTCTTTTCACCTCTCCTTTCCCATCTGGCCTTACATCTCCATGCTTTTGACACCTCCTGAGGCTCAATCCTTGCAGCATCTCTACGTTTGGACTGCACCAGCCGTGGTCTGGAGCCAAGCCTAATGATGCTCACTGGATGGCTGTGAATCACATCCATCATCTTCTTACTTCAGTCACTTCCAGCTCAAACAGATCCTGTTTTCCAAAATGCAGAGAATCTTTCCTTATGGGCTCAGTTCTGACAGTGCTCTTGGAGTCTGTATTTTGATAGCAGAGTTCGTGAATGGTGTGTGATGAGCATCAGCACGGTGGTACTGCAGCTTTAAGCCTGGACACCCTGAGAGGAGAAGGTTTTTCCTTCTTGCACTTTTACCTCCCATCTACCAATGTCATAGCAGGTAGGAAGGGAGAGCATTAGAAACAGTGCATAATTAAGAAATTAGATTTAATTTAAGTTTTGGTTACTGCATTTATCTTGAAGCACTGCTGTCAGGTCTTGCTTTCTCATTTTACTAGTTTTTTTTTTTAATGCAAGATTAGCAGTCTAGAAGCCCCATCAGCTCTAGATGACATTTAGGAGCTCAGAGTTATAAAAATCTGTAGATTACGAAAAATATACCACTGCTCAGTCATGGAGAGGGTTAGAAGAGAAATCCGAAATCTCTTGTAAAGAAATGGCAAAACAATTTTTCTTTTGTTGTATGCTGACAGAAAGCTCCACTTGATACGAACCGAGGAAGATGCAATAAAGATAACATGGCATAAGGTTACAAATAGAATGAATCATAATTTATTAATGACTGCAAAGATCAGGCTGAGTCAGGTTTGGAGAAGGAATTCCAGCGTAATTCCAGAAGTCTCTTAATAAAGACTGTGTGTCTCTGTTCTATTACTTCACGTTCTTGTTTAATCGTAGAGCACATCACACATGTACATGCAGAAACAGATATGTCTCTAATCAGAAGTTTAGGGAAATAAAACCTAGGAAAAAAATTAGAAACTTTAGTTCTAAGAACTATATAATATTTTTAAGGTTCAGAGGACACCTTTGTCACATCTTCTGTGCTGTGTCCTGGCACAGGATTTTCATTTTTTGTTTGATAAATCCGGTAACTTCCTTTCTCATTTCCACTGTGTTTCACTGTGCAGCCTTGGACCTTGTCTCATGTAAGTGTTAGATCTTTGGAATGATAGGAATCACACTGTGAAAAGACACATGCAAGTTATTTGCTTTGGATAAATATTTCTTTAAGCATTGAGGATTAATGGGTTTTTCTACCAGATACCTGATGCTGGGGGGGTTAGGACTGAATCAAGTGCTGAAACTTACTTGCAGAATTGACCTTTAGTTCTCGCACATAAGAGAAATCTGAAATCTTGATCTGTGTCTGCATGCCTTGAAAGTCAGGTGGGAGCCCTTGATAAACTCAGCGGATTCTCCAGCTATGAATTCATCTAACCCTTGTACCTTAGGGATGTCTGGAATGGTGGTGTTTGGGGGGAGGGGGATGTCGATTAAACATGTTTTAGAACAAGTCCTGCAAGGGAGGGCTCAGTAGCAGGTGCTCCCTGCGGTCAGGTTCTCCAGATGGTGAGGCTGGTGCTGCCAGGCCTGAGCGCAGCTCTGAGCCCTGAGAGAAGGTGCTGTCACCATAGCTACCTCATTCTCTGAGGCTGGGCTGAGCGCTGCACCGAGGATGTTACACAGCCCGGTGCATGATTGATATGCAAGTCACTGCCACTCGAGATGAGGAAAAGATCCCCAGTGCCAAAGCCTTTCTTTGCTCTAACTTGGAACAAATCTTCCTTTTACTTGCATTAATGCTGTTGTTATTGGTGGAGCCACGTGAATATATAGCAATAGAGAGAATAAAGTGCACTTTTTTTACTGACAGATTAGAGCAGTAGGAAATGAGAATAGACTGGACTTTCAGAGGTTTGCTATGCATTTAAGTTTGGGGCCATTTATACAAACAAGCATAGCCTTCCTGTGGATGGAACAATTTATGAGGGGCTTTCAGGTTGTTTGCAGTACGCTGCTGTGCTGTGAGCAAGTCATTGCTGAAAGCACATATGGGTTGACATACCTGAATTATATATCGGAATTATTCTATGCCACCCAATGAAAATCTGGCCTTACAATGAAAGGCTCAAACACAGAAGCCATCATAGAATTCTCAGTAGCACTAAACTTAGTGAGTTTGAGAATACACACTGAGCAGTTTTCCATGTGGGCCATTCATGGAGCTAGATACCGATTTTAAACGTTGAGAGTATTTGATGTGCCTAACAAAAAAAATCTAATATCACACTGGAAGTTCCTTTAAAAACATTCATTCCCAACAGAAGTAGTTGGGATTAGAATTAATGATTCTTACTGAGTTCAGTGTTCCAAAGATGGCATTGAAGATTTTTTGTTCTGTAATGTGCACGTGTGCACACACTCTTTTGAATCTCTTTTCCAAGCTTTGTTTCAATTCTTAAATTATGAAGTAACTTTTTTCTTACTGATGGGAAAGCCAGGAAGTCAATAAAGTATCCTTGCTTCCCTGTAAATAGACGATAGTATTTGCAAGCCTTAGAGACCAGACTGTTTTTCATATGGGAGCCTGTAAAAACCCAAGTAAGGAATAGATGGATGTAGTGGTCCATAAACCTTGGTTACTGGGCTGATAGAAAGGTGGACAGTGATCCTCTCTACCTGCAGCTTGTGCTTTGACTTAGCTGATTGCTTAACTTAACTCTGGTGTTGAAGAGACAAAATCAGTGCCACCTGAATGATAGCACCTCCCCCTCTGTCATTGCTGGCCTTGTCACCCCACTGCTGCCTGACGTTTCTCTCCCAGGAAAGCCATGGGAATATGGGGGAAAAGTCAGTGCTGGTGGTAGGGGCATTCAGTGAATATAAACTAATTTGCAGCCCTGAACTTGTGTTCTGCTGCAACAGAAATAATTAGTTCTTTTTACTCACGGGGAAGAGTGAATTTAGGAGCCTAATTGGGATTGCCAGTTGAGGCAAAGGGCATTGTTCTTTCCCTGTACCTCAGGAGGGTAAACTGGAACTGCTGGAATCTTAAATAGATTTCAGAAACATAAAGCAGACTTTTCAAACTAATTTCCAAAGTAATTACATGGCTGGTAACTTAGTTATTTATGAAAGTGCAGTATTTTACAATAAGCAAGAATGTGGGCTTTGTCAGTTTGTTAGAAACAGAGAAGTACCTAACAGGATCAGGAAATAACTAGTAAGTTTTGTGCAGCAAAAGCTGCTATTGACTTCACTGCTTGGTATCAGAGGGCATTTTCCCAAAAGAATATTGCATAAGGGACTCAGGGTTTGGCTGATTTAATGGTTCCTCCCGTGAAACGCTTTCACTCCTTTGCATGTACCGTTCATGCATGCGCCGTAGACTGCATCTGCAGCAGGGAGTGAGCACTGCCTCAGAGGGGGTTTCTCAGGGGGGACACATGGCCTCCTGGCACTGCTCCCCATGCCAGAGGGGCACCTGTGCTCCCACACATCCTTGAGGGCCATATGCCCTTCGCAGCCCCCCAGCTTGGCTGGGAGGAGCCAGGGAAAATGGTACTTTCTGGTTGTGACCACGACACTTCTGATCACTTCTCCTTTTGAAGCCCTTGGCATTTCCTCCTCTGTATCATAACACACTGAGTTCTCTGCAGGCAACTTTTTCACATCTCGTGCTTCCTACAGTTTCAGTCATTATGTTCTTCATCTCCTTCTCCAGTCTGAATCTTGATGCTTAAAGGATGACCCCAGTCTTAATTCACCACCCTTGGACATCTTTTGTTTCCTTCCAGAAGTCATTTATGATGATAAAATTATATTAAAAAAAGAAACAACAAACATCCAGTGTTTTCTTGCTCTGTGCTTTCATGTTTAACCAGAACTCTCCCACTATTCCTCAGTCCATACTTGCCTTGATTCACACTATTTTGAGCTTTTAGGTGCACAAGATGTTTCAGAATCTTCAAACAACTTTTTTTTTTTTTTTCCCCTCCTCTATGTCTATGTGCTTAGGGGGAATATACATGATTTATGAGAAGGATATAATTAATATGCACTGTAGCCACCTTTTTCTGGAGAGGGGGGAGAAATGTTTTAAGCAATCTGTGCAAATCCTTCACATCTTTTTTTAGTTTAAGAATTTCACATCATTCATAACTTCATTTCCAAATGCTTTGCAATTTAATAATTTCCATATGCCCCATACAACTTTCTGAAGCTCTTTTGTAGACATTACCTAATTCGTTTTAAAATCATCTTGGAAACATTGAGCTGCATTGTTCTACATGCACCATTTCTAAATAAATTTTGTTTCTCTGACCAACTCACTATCTTATGTTTTGTACTTTTCTGCCAGAAGAAATGTTTCCTTTATGCAGCACTGAGAGTAGGAGCTTCTGGAATAAAGATGAAAAAGAAAGTTAGGGGAAGGGGAAACATTATGAAATGCCTCAGCACATCCCACTGCTGTCTGTTGAAAATACCCTTCTGTAAACTTTGCTCCTCTGACTGATTCTGTCTTTGCAGACTGTAACAGAGAAGCACAAGCTAAATGTACCCGAGACAATGACTGAGGTCCTGGATGTGTCAGATGAAGAAGGTGAGTGACTTGGCTGAATTCCTCTTCCTTTATATGGACTCAAGTAGCTGCNGTGAGTGACTTGGCTGAATTCCTCTTCCGTATCACCTATGTAACCTTTATATGGACTCAAGTAGCTGTTTAAGTACTTTGACATCTTCATTTTGCTGTGCTTGTAATGAAGTTCTTTTTTTAATGATGTAATCTTTGTGGTATTTGTATAAAGATGCCAAAATTTGAAACAAAGCAAAATCCTGAACCCCTACATCTTTTCCAGAAAAAGCTTATCTGAACCAGATTGGCAAATGTGACCATTTCCCAATTCCAGGCTTTAAAATTTTACTGTAGAGCTGTCCCAAGGTTGGCTTTGACCGTCCCATAAATAGGAATCTGAGCACTAAATTTTTTGGATCTGTGCCACCTGTATCACATACAAATATCCAGGAATTTTGCCTAACTGGAAACATTAGTGAAAGAAGATGTGTAAGAAAGATGGAAGGTGAGGAGAGCATTCCCTGGAGGGAGCTTTTGGCACGGGGGGGGAGCTCAAGGATACACATGGTGTGATACAAAGTAACAACATGCTGCTAAGGTTGGCGCTTGGGTTTCCGGGGCCTTTGCGTGTACTGACAGGAGATGTGTTGTGCCACTTAGCTACATCCCAAGGAAATTCCCCTGACCTTCTGGGAGGAGTGATAAAGTATCACACTTTTATGCAGCTCAGAATTGCAGATATGACCTGAACCCACCCTTTTCTAAGAGTTCGCAAGTGACTTCTTAGAAATTTTAGTCACAGCAGTATTAATAAATATAAACACATTTGGAAGGATTTTCTATGTTCTTTTTTACACTTGGCAGGGTTAATATTACAGTATCCTATGTGTGCCATTTTATGGTGGTTGATATTATTTCACGCAAATAAAATTTCACTCAGGTTACAGGGTTTTTTTTTTGGTTGGTTGGTTGGTTGGTTTTTTTTTTTTTGTTTTTTTTTGTTTGTTTGTTTGTTTTTTTTACAAAGAACATGGCTGCACTTGTGGTTCTAAATGGTACACGAAGTTAATGGCATTCATTAATTACAAGTGCTTGTATTGCTTTTAGAAATGGGGCTTATGCTGATAAATGAGTTACACTCTTGAGAAATATATGATGCTTAGGCTCCAGATGCAATGTTTTGTTTTAAAATGCAAAAGTAAACAAGTGTGATTCAAAATCAATTATTTTCTGCTGCATCATGACCAGTGAAATGATTTTGCTACTTTGTCTCTGATTAAGAAACATTCAGCTGTTTGTGCAATTATTATGTTGAATTGCCTTTAAATTGCTTATTGCCTTATGTTCACCTTGTTTAGTTTTCTCCTGGTCTTTTGGCCTACCATTGAATCATCTTTAAATCCACAAAGCCTAGAGGATTAATCCAGGGTGTTCCTTTTTCTTAAACCAATTTGTATGCTGTACAGCCTTTAAGCACTCTGATGAGGAGCCCTTCAGTGATGGGGAAGCATATAGTGGCACGGGTGCTGTTAGCAGGAGTTCGTGGAGTAAGACCTACAGACCTTCTCTTTTTGTTTAACTCAGACTGTTTGGTTTATTTTTTGTGTTGAAACAACACATGTTTGCATAATTTGGGTACCTAACAGCGCTCCTCTCTGTTACTTTTGAAGTGTGGCTGAGTGTGTGTTTCTTGAAAGGTGGGAGGAGGAAGGGAAGCCAGAAAAATCTCAGATTTATTACGTATATCTTGAGTGTGTTGGCAGAACTTGAAGGGGTTGTCCCGCATGACTAATGCTCTCCCGTGCTTTGAATTAACATTCGCTGCAAGAACTCCTAACGTGGATGGTGCTTGTCACAGTAACTTAAAATAGCTGGGGACAGGAAGGCTGCAGAACTTGTTTAAAAGAGAGGATGAACCTTTTGGTGGTGGTGTAGCTTTGTAAGAGGCTAGCAGTAAGGTTTCTGTGATGCTGTGTTCTTTTAAGTGACACAGTGTGTCCTGAAATAAATCAATGTGCTGCTGCAAATCTGCCAGCTGTGTTTATATAATTATCAAGTTGGACACAAGAATACTTGGGCAAAGTATTTCAGGTTCCATTGTGTAGCATGTTCATCACTGATGATAAGTATTTTGCATTTTGCTTGGAAAATAATGATATTGCACAATTGTATGCTTTCAGGTTGTTAATATAGTATTTGTATTCCCAAAACAAAGTTAACATTAAGACTCAGCAATTTAAAATAAAAGACAAATGTCTATCAGATAGCTCAGCTTGGTATGGAAGGTGTAGGTGCAATCTGTGTAGGCTATTTTAAAATATCTCAAATGGACCGAGAGTCCCACTAATTCTTCAATTTTCCTCCGGCATTTTTGTGTTTACCCACTGAACTGTTATTCAGAATTCTTTGCTTTTTATGTTACTTGCAAAACCAAATCTTCCTTTCAAACAGAATCACATTATGCTTTTTATTTTAAATGGCATTTAATCCCTGTTCATGGGGATTGCACTACAGACTCCCATAGGCAGAGCTGTTGGGTGATGTGGTTTGTGCAATGTGTACCCCTGCCAGCAGAAATATTCGGTGTGGACAAAGTTGCACTAAAAACCCTGTACATTTTTATCATTGTATCTGCCTTGGCTCTATTGCGGCAAAGTTCACTTGCTTTAAAGCTGTCGCCACAAAAGAAGCGCTTTGCTGCTGAGGGATCCTTAGAGCAGTAAAGGGAAATTACCACAAAGCATCTTGTGAAATGTATTTTAGTGATGTCTACAGAATTGGTGAAGTTAAGCACAAGCAAATATTTTTATTAGGGCCGTGTCTGTGTAGACACAAAGGAAAATCTCGAAAAGGCAGGAACCTGGTTTATTTCTTATTTTCACATATATTAATATGCTCCTCTGTATTCATTCCATGCCTCATTTTAGCGGCCGAAGAGCTGCATAAACCGACAGTGGTTTATCTTTGAGGCTCCCATGGGACACAGCGCAGTAAGTGTGCTGTGCAGAGAGAATACAACCAGTAAAACAGGATGTTCAGAGCTCTCATTTGTTTCTTTTTGAGCCTCCTCATTGCCAGTTCATTTTCAAAAGTTGTAGTTTCGTTGTCTGCTTGAGACCAAGTTCTGACTGCTGCAGAAGTTGTCAAGTTCTAACCATGCTACCCCACATCCTCCATTCTGGCAGCACAAACGTTTCACCATGTGGTGACCCAGCCCAGAGAACTGATCTGCCTGAAAATCAGTCTCTTTGTTTGTCCTGACGAGTTATTTTCCAGCCAGAAAATAACTTTTGCAGGCAGAAGGGAATAGAAAGGCTGAAGTAGAGGGTGAAACACAACTGTAAGGAGCAGCGTGGCCTGTGATGGCAACCAGGGAAGTTGACTCACATCAAACTGCAATTAGTGCAGTTGCAGAGATGGGATAGACAAAGGTTGTCCTG
>VZUA01082439.1:17376-38422 GCA_013401035.1 Horornis vulcanius | reverse complement strand
TTTTTTTTTTTTTTTTTTTTGTGACTAGTGTTGTAGCCTACAAAAAATATGGAGTTCCCTTCCCAAAAGGAAAGCCTTCATTGAGCATAAGTGTAGGCTCAAACTGGCAGATTAACCCCCACAGTTCTAGTTCAGAATAGGCACCCAGGCATCCCTGGGTGTAATCAGCACTTTCTCCGGACTCACTGCCTTTAGAACTGGGGTACCCTAAAGGGAATAAAAGAAAAGAAGTTGAAATCTTGGCAACAGAATTCTGAAGCTACCTTGTTTTCCAGTCTTGGTTGTTATTCTGGCAGCATTTCTGAAGCTCTGTGGAATCATTAGTATCCGTTCTGTTTACTTGAGTAAGCTGGGAATTGCTTCTGGAACAAAAGATGTCAGGAAACAGTTTGGTTTGCCTCACAGCATGTGTAAATCCCATCATTCAGGTCCTGCAAGCCTGGAGTCTCTGTCGGTTTTTAGACAGTGAGTCCACTGAAAACAAAGTGACAGTGTGGCTTTTTAACTCTCAGAGGAGGTTTGTGAACTACATCAGAATGCCTAAAAGCAAAACTTTTTATCCTTTCAATGGTAGCAAAGTTTGGGAGTTTTTTAGGTTTTAAGGTGTTGTATAGAAATGATTGGACAGGCAAGCATTAAACCAGTGTAAGTTAAGCTCCCATTTAGAATATTTTAGTTTTTAAATCTTGTCAGTGGATTTCAGTAGATTCTTGCTGACATATCACTGATATCTGGTTTATTTTGTATTGTATGAAAATTATTTCAAATCCTGTATCAAGCAAAATTACACTGAAATGCAGCAAAATTCTAAAGGGAGAAATATTGAAATATGGACATCTTTCTAACTACATGGTCTCATTTTCTGTCACCTTTAGGTTACTGATTTTAAGAATTTTCACAGAGACTGCTTCAGTTGTTTTGCATTTCCTTTTAATGTGATTTTCATTGCATTATAATGACTTTGGTTTTTCAGGAAGTTCAGTAAAGCAAGATAGTATTAGTAGTCTAGACTCATGTAATCTTATGCATTAAACAATTTGATTTAAAAACATGTATTTTTCATTTGTAACCATCTTCCCTGTTTATTTTATTTCTCTCTACCCCTCATTTTTCTTTTCCATATGCTCTCATTAGCATCATGCCCAGGTAGGTATTATTACATAGCATGAACACCTGTTGTCTCTATCTCCTCCTGTGGCACCTGTCTCTGTTCATCCACTTTGGAGGCCTGCTGTATGCAGAAAGTTGAGTTGGAGAACCAAAGGAACAATGCTGCTGTTGAGAAACATTTTGGAGGTTGATTTGTATAGTTTTCAGTGACCCCAGGGTTTTTTCTCAGCTTCTGAAAGAACATATGTAAATGCACACTTACACGTAAACAAGAGATGCCCAACAGGACTAGAGCTCGTTAGTTCTCTGTCTAGGCTGGGAAGTGGGTATGCACTGCAAGTGCCTCAGTCAAGCAGACTGGAAACTTGGCATGGGGATGCTGGTACTACTTTCTGGATACCACCAGGGCCCTGTTCAGGGCTTAGAGGTGGCTGGTATGTGCCTATGCACACAGGCAAGATGCACTCTTAGATTCAGGGGCTTTGCAGCATTCCTTGGTTCCACAGTTCTGTCTCTGGGGCTCAGTGCTATTGGTCCCACAACCCTTCAGACTTCAGATTTATCAACCCCATTTGAGAAGAATCTGCATTTAGGTGTTGGTCTTGTGTCTCATTTAGGTAAGCTTTTTTATATTTAGTAGAATTCCTCAATACTTATGACCATACTATACAGTAAATCCCATGTTCGGTCCATAAGGAGGCTGTCATTTCAGTCAGTACCCTTATTCCTAAGTCTAAGCAGGACAGACCTTTTAACTCCTGGTTTGCTCTTCATTGAGCTGGTCCAACACACAGATGGGGCACTGCTATCTGAGCACTACTTTGGAAAATAAGTGTAGCAGGGAATTTAAACCTGTAACTACCTGTAGACCTCAGTCATGAGTGTGCCTGCCCTGTCTGCAGATAAAGCCCATCTCCCTGATGTATTTACTAGAGCTTATGTACAGACACACACGGTGAATAGTGCTGGGCTACTCGTAGTGGTGGTAGTAGCAGTGAGGATGGACAGAATCACCATTGGGATAACCAGCCAAATGCAGTTCAGGCTTCCCTTCATTCAGTAGCTATCCAGGACGTGGTGTTAGCTGAATAGCAGAACCTACAACTTGGATGGGCACTCTCTCACGAGCATTGCATGGCTCAGCAGAATGGTTCTGGAAGTGTCAAACATGGACATGGCACAGGATAATGATGGCAAATGGGGTCTGCTACTGAGGCTCGTTCCTCAACCAAAGAAAAAAATGTTCATTTTTGGTTTACTTTTTTCTCAAGGCTTTCTGAAGGCTGATGGTTGTGTAATGCCTCTTTGCTTCCAGTTTTGTACAATCCACCTGGGATGCTGAACAGGCCATTGGAATAAGCCAATGATCAACAGCACTGATTATTCTTCAATATCATATATTTCTAGTAAAAATAACCATTTGCTTCTATAAATGGATCAAAAAAATACTGAGTGAATGTAACTATTGTTTAAAAAGGCTATGGTCTGAATCAGACGGTATTTGATATGCACTTAATGCTTTTGAAACTCATGTCTGTAATGAACCCGTGACTTTTACTGCTAACTGCTGAAAATGAGTTATCCCTTAAAACTCTGTGCATCTGGATAAATGGCCTATTGTTCTGATCCAGCATGTTAGTCATTACGAGCACTACTCACGGATGTGTAAGCCAGGAACACAAAACTGCTTCCTCCAGTTAGAGGTGCAATGCTCCTCAAGGTCTACATCAACACCACAGAGTACACGCACAACATCTGAAGGTGGATGATCTGGTTTTAAGAGTCACTGTTGTCATACTGCAGCTAGTGAATATTAAAAGGACAAAACTTGTGCTCTTTGGTAGCAGAAACCCCATTTACCTCAATATGTCCTTCTGTGGTGTCTTATTTGTCTATTTTTTTTGCTTTTTGCTGGTGGATACTGCAGCTACATTCTGAGCCAATGCGTGGAAGCAGCTTATTTACTGCCTTGCACCTCTCATTGCTACAGCAACCAGTACTCTGTGGAGCTGTGTGTACTTACAGCGAGATCAGTGCTCGCACTGGGGCTGTCTCCCTGCAGATGCTGTTGGGATTCAGAGGAAGAATCTGTTTTACACAGGAGCTTGCGGCTGGCCACACTTTGCCTTGCTGTGTGTACCTTCCAGGGGGCAATGTCAGGCTTACTGATTTACAGTTTAGGGGGAGAGAGTGAGAGTAGGTCCTAACAAAGCTTCAGAAAGAGTCATTCCAGCTTTTCTTCAGGTGGTAGCATCCTGGTTTTCCATAGTGGTTTGCTTGTGTGATGCAGCAGAGAAGTTCTCCAAAGAACCTTAAGAGAAATGAATGCTCTTTGTTATAAGGAAACCAACATGCCACAAAGCCAAATCTAAAGTATTTGTGAGTAAAAAATAAACTGTCATCTAAATGAATCTCTAGGTTCTGCATTTGGAAGCAAATAGGTCAGTGGAAGGGTTTGTGGCCCGTGGTCAGACAGATGGCACAACACAGATGTGTAAAGCTGTGTTTCCCCTGACTGTGCTCTGCTGCCCCTGGAAGCTGCATGGTATTGCTAATGGCACGCTTTTCTCATTCTCCCACGCGCTCTGTCATGACACCTTTGCAACATCCCGTGTGCTGCCGATGCATTGCTCTGGCATCCTGCCAACCTCCCAGCCTGCGGTCCTTCAGTTCCGACAGGTCCCACACGCTGAGCCACGCCTCCTACCTGCGCGACAGCGCCATGATCGACGACACCGTGCTCATCCCCAGCCAGCAGGTGAGCAAACCTCTCAACACCCCTTCTTGGCTGCAGAGATCAGGAAACGGGGAGAGATTGCACTGCAAATTGTTCTGGTGACACTCTGTGGTGCATGCTGCTTCGTTTGTCTGCGTACAAATCTCTCTATTTTCTAGGCGTATTTAATGGCATACTGTGCTGTGCAGTATTGAACTCTATTCCAAAAGAAATGGATAAGCTGTGTGAATATAGCACAGGGACTGTATTCCTAAGGTTCTCCATTTTGACTGACGTTTGAATGTTGCTAATAGACATCATGCTACACGTTCAGGGGATGTAATGAACTCATAGCCATTGTCCTAAAAGATACTGTCTTGAAACATGCTTGTAGTTAAAAAAAGAGATTTAGGAAATGCCTTTTCAGTTTAATCATAGCCTTCATTTCACTGGGACCACTAACATAGGGTTACTTTAGGGAAATACAAAATGCTACAATAAGGGTTTCTAGTACTTTAATGCTATGAGTATTCCGTTGTTTTAAAAGAAAATGCTTAAATGCTTTAGGCATTACTATGCAAAATACATCTTATTTTTGTTCCTTAATTGATTCCATTGTAGTAAAATGGGGTTATTTTGCTTCCCAAGGTAACAACTCTGGCCAAAGAAGCTGAAAGGAATTCATATCGCTTAAGCTTGGGCCCTGAAATCTTGGACAATGTGGCTCTTTCTTCCAGCCCTATTCATTCAGGGTGAGTGTATCAATTAGCATTACATTACAAAGTGAGAAACAGAGTACCTGCAGTGACACAGCTTCAACTAATGCTTAACTAGGAGCTGTATTTTAATTCATTGCCTCCTGGAGCAGCCAATAAATTGTTATGATCTTTTGAGCTCTGACAAGGAAGCGAGCCTGAATACCAAGACTATTCACTGAAATCACTGCAAGTCACTGAGCCCTCAGTCAAGTTCAAGGGGAAGCAAAGTGATAAATGAAACACACACATGCACGTACACACACACAGGTATTTATGTGCGTTTTGTGGAGAAATAAGTACAATGCCTTTCAGAATTAATAATAATTGGCACTAAGAGCTTAATCACTCCAGATGGTCAGTACTTACCATGCTGGTGGGGTAATTGAGGTTAGCAACAGCTCCAGTGTTTGCCTTCTAAATCACATGAATAGACAAGCAACCTAAACATCACGTGTTTTGCACATATTTGACCACTCTCTTCATGTACAACTGACTCTCTGTAAGCATTTGCATTTAGGCAAACTCACTGTCATGGCATAAGGCAGGTCAAAATGCAGGCCCAGCCAAGATCATATTTACAAACCTTATCCTGGCTGGCCTTAAAATCTGCGATGGCATTTGTTTTAAATGCTCTTACTGAGTTTTAAGTACTTTCAGTCTTCACACTGAATTCTACATTTGTGTCCTGCCATCAGATTAGATGGGGAACGTGCAGGTGAATTCAGAAGAAACTGGAGTAATTAAAAAGCATTTGGTTTCTGTGGGCTGTGCACATGGCATGACTGGCCAGGACAGGGGCAAAGATTATTTTTGTGAATCTCTAATGAGTTTGCTACTATCTTACAGTCTGCATTTTTAAAAATAGCACTGGAGTCCCATTTGGAATGACAGGCAGTCCAGATCTAGAGGAGAAACAATATTGACAGATTTACTTACGTGACATAGATGAGAATATTGTTTGTTGGCTGATTGTAGGATAGTTGATTGTGACCAGCACTGTTTGGATTTGCTTTTCATGAGCTCCACAACTAACAAATGAAATGAAAATACTTAATATGTAAAGTATGTATCTTCTTATATATATGCTGTTATGAAAGCTTTAAAATTGCTTTGGTGCTTTATTCTAACCCTAGAGAGTTTACAGATTTTTTTTTCCAAAGTATGTATTAATTTGCCCTTTCCAAAAGGTAGGTCTTTCCTGTGACTGCAGAGGATGAACTAAATACTTTCTAGAGCAGTGGCATTTACTTCTTGGATGTGCAATTATTTTGTTGTTTTCTTTTCAAAAATATGAGTGATATTCCCATCTTTTGGGACGACCAGGATGCTAGTGGTAGGATAAAACATCTGATTTTAATAGGAGGGACACTCTCTGCAGTCTTATATGAAATAGTGAATTCTAACACAACACAAATTATGCTCTTCTTTCTATATGTATGCTCTAACCTGACGCTAGATCTTGTAACAAAGAAACCTTTAGTAACAATTCCTCAGCCTTTGAAAAAGACCGTACGACACTTCATTTTTATCTTGTTTAGATTGGTCTGAGTCATTAAGTTATCATAAACTGTTGGGGTGCATGTTTTCTTAGGAAAGTACATTGACTACTAGAGTTTCGCTTGTAAGACGTTATTTTAAAAGTGAAAGAGCTGTAGAAGTTCACGATTGTGGCACTCACTCGCTGGAACAACAAATGTGTTTGTGATTCATAGCCCCCATAGTCATCGGCCTCACTGCCCTCCACGTGCTGACACACGCTGTTAGTGCCTTCTGATGAAGCAGCAGCACTGCTGATATTTAGGGCATGCAGTGAGCTAGTAGTTACCTATCACGAAAGGAAACTCTAAGAATTTTCAAAGAAATCCTAGATAAACCTTGTCAGTGGTCCTTTGCAAGGGTGTGGCCTTGGTTTTGCCCAAGACACTGAAAATGTATTCAATTCAGATGATGTTTTTGAGAAATAACACATCAGCAAAGTATTGGACGATAATTTATTTGTTGCAGATATAGTAAGTTTGTATTCTGTACAATTTGAGGAGAGAAATGCCACTTCTCTGCCTGCACCACCCCAGTGGTGAACCCCAAATTGCTGTAGGGTTCTTACAAATCTCCCATTGTAGGGAAGTGTTCCTCTGTATCACAGTGTAACACCCCCAGGCAAAAGGATAAATTCATAGGGAACTGTTCTCTCAATGTGGAAATTCACGGGCATGTATTTCAGCCTTTGGATAACTAACCAAATCTTCTTCCATGTCTGAAAATGTTTTAACCATCCATTTAAATTTTAAATATAACTATTCCTTCAATATGTTGATAATTTCATCAGGAAGGAAGAAAAAGTAAGTTCTTTGATCAGAGTCTTTGGCAACCATTTTAAAACACTAAAAATATTTCTCTCCTAAGAGATAATGCTCTTGTGAGGCTCAAAATCTCAACATAAAGGTTTCCTGGTCATTTTACCCAGCTGACAGTTTCCAGATATTTTCCTAATTTGTTTGAAGAAAAAAGTATAAATTCCTGCACTTAAACTCCCTTTCAAGCAATTCAGTTTTCTTCTTCTCATAAAGCTGCTTGATCTTACATATCGAGCAAAGTTAAAGATCTCTGAGTATGCCAAAAAGTTTGGGTGCTGAATGTCCAAGAAGATAGAGTTTTATGACTCTGCTGATGATATTAGGGGATATAATTTATAATTTCCTGCTGGAGTGTGAAAGACAGAACTACTGACTACATAAATACAAATATGTTTCACAGTTTTAGCCTCATACCACACATTATCCTATTGTGAAAGAACGTGTGTATTTTTATTAAGTTGGAAGGCAAAAAAAAAAATCACTGACCTGAAAGATTTGCAGCACTTAGACATCGCTTGGCAGTACCATAGTTTACTTCCTGCAAGAACATGCGTGAATAGTGAGGATAAGGGTGACTGTACGATTTTTAAAGTATTAATGGTGTGCAAAACTATGTTGTTCTCTTACCTGTGTTCTGGTGATACAGTGAAATTAGTTGTATAGAGTCTATTTCTAAGAATTTTCCTGACAGCTGTGTGGAGGCACAGTAGATAAGAGAGCAAATCTGACATGTTATCAGGATCGTGGCACTGTGAGGAGGGAGCTTTGATCTTTACTTGGTATTAACTAGAGCAAACGCACAGCAGCTCTGCAGGTTTTCCAACTCTGACTCACTGTAAAACTCCTGTTTGATGAAAGATCCTGATTTCTTTTACATAATTTGCTGAAGAAGACCCTGTTTGACTAACGGATGGTCAAAGTGTCGCTACTTGTATCTTGAAATAAATTACCCAGCTGGGATATTATTATTGAGTTTATCTTGTTGGAAGTCATTGTTTCCATCAATGAAAAGACAAGGGATTGGGCAGCTCGTACTGTGGCAAATAATGTGAATTATCATTCTTAGCTGCCTGTCTGCAAAAAAGGAGGCTGGATCTTTGCTAACAAGGTAAACAAAATACATTTCAAGTGTCGTATTTTGAATCCATAATATTTTTTTCCTGATGTGCGATTGATTTCCTGGAAATCTTTATGGAAACAGGACCTGGCAGCGACCAGCTGATAGTCATTTCTTAAATATGAAAGTCTAAATGATTTCAAATCATGCTTCAGCTTTATGGCCTTTGTTCAGATAGTTATGATGAGGAAAAGCAGTGAGTGTGTTTCATTAATAGCAAAGCATGTTAATGGAAGAAAATGGCAATGGAGATCCATATAATAAAAAGGGACATCGGAAAACTAATTGTCCATGTGACACTAAGTGATTACTGAGAGCCTAAACAGGTCAAAATGAGAGTTTGAAATTTGTCGTTTTGTAGAACAAAAGGAGGACAAGAAACATGTTGAAATGGAAGGAAGTTTTAAGACAAAAAAAAAAAAAGACATGATTTATTCTGCTATCAGGAATGCTGGCTGGAATTACCTTAGGTTCCTTACCCTTTGGTATCCCACAGTCCACGTTTTAGATATGGATACCTAAACTGAGCAGCATTTCCCCTTATTTGCTTCTGAAAGTTTTTCTCCGAATCCAACTGTGCATTTTAGGTGTCTGGCTCCCAGTGTGAGAATGTCCATAGAGAAGCCAGATATCCCTCCAGTTTCACTGCTGTACTGGTAGTGGCCACTTGGAACTGAGGGTGTTTACGTAGGCTTATTTTCCATACTCTCTTCTGCCTTCCCACATGTGAGGAATATGCACATATATGTAGATGTTCACGTGCTTGCTTTAGAAATCTGTTTCATTTTTTCAGTATTTCATTTAACTCATTCTTCTTTTCCTCTTTCTGTTCCTTTTTGATGTTAAACCATCTATTCTATTGCAGATGCTCTTCTCCATGTCTTGATCTTGACAACAGCAGGTGAACTTCTGCATAATTTCTTTCTTTAATACATTGCACTTCTCACCCACCCTATTTATCCTCCCCTCTTACCTCACTTCAGGATGCATTTGTGTTTTGATAGTGCCCATCAGCCAAGAGAAAAAAAATAAATCTAACCAGCAGTAATAGTTACGCATGGTAATACTTCTCTTATACAGTAAGCGTCCGCTTTCTCCCATCTGCTTTGGCATCCGTAACAAAACAATTCTGGACACTTAATAAGCCCACTGCAAAAAGTCTTAACAAAGCTCCTTATGCCATCCTGGCTTGTTTTAACTGTTGATGTATTTAACCATACCTTTTCTTTCTTTGTTAATATTTTAATATTAATATTTAAAGAAGTCGTCCATCCCCAGAGAATTCAACACAAACCACTGTAATTATTATATTAGTAAGTGGGCCTTTTATCTCACTTGTCTGTAAAAAGAATATTGCAGAGCCACTCTCTAAGCCACATTTTCCAAATTGTGCCATCATATTTGAACTAGTAGAATAAGAGCCCAGCCTCAGTATATCTTACTTTTCATGCCACACCTTTTTTTTGTGTGACGATCAAGTAGTTCTTGAACCACTGGCACATTACATCCTGCACAGAATACCTGAAGCTGAACCTTCCCAAAGGAGATTATCTTCCCTTGGCAAAATGATTGTTAATTGGCACAGTACCTGTTCACCTCCTTCAGCCTAACCCTAGAAAGATGAAAATTGCCTTAAACATTAAGCTTGGAAAAATTATCAAGTGGCTAATTAAAACCCCCAAACTACAAACGCATCTTTTTAGGCTATGTCACTGAATTTCTCAGCAGTTGACTGATGCAGTGAAGAGAATGTAGTCAGAACTTAATCTTGTAGTGGTTTCCTATGTTAGGATCATGTTTTTTGTCCTCCTGGAATGTGAATTTTGCCTTGTTTCTGGATGGCATACTTGCAGCCTGCTGGAAAGCACTCTGAGGTAGTTGAATGACTTTGCTGTTGACTTCAGTGGGAGCTGGATCAAGGCCTTTTTTCTGAGTTTCAGCCTCTCTCCGGTTTCCTTCTCCCGCTGAACACTTTCCGATGGCCGAAGCACCCTGATTGTTTGTTTCTGCTTCTTCACACTGCGACTAACACTGAATGCTGCTATCTCCTTGTTTCCCAGTTTCATTTATAAATTGAGATAATGTGTGCTGAGAAGTTTTTGACTGTGTCTACACTGGGTGTGCTCTGGTTGGAGCTTTGTTCCCTGCTACATCTGCCGAGCGCATGTGTGCCTGCCCAGCTGCCCGGGAAGAGCAACCGTACCCGAGCCCAATGTATGGAAGTGGTGGTGGAGACTTTGTCTAGCTGGGTTCCACGTGCTCCAAGAACTGTTGCCTGTTCTAGAAAGCCCCCTCACCTGCTGGGTTTGCATGGCTCTCCCAATGACTCTGCAGAATGGGTTCCCCCACGCTTGCAGTCGCGGCCGCCTGAAACTCTGCCTCTGCAAAGCTCTTGACACAACAGGGACACCTCACAAAGCACACAGGTGGCTTCCTTCAGCCCCTCTGGCACTGACACATCCAGTTTCCAGTGCCTTTGTTCATCCTGCTGTTATCTTTCACATGAGGATAGATAGAGAATAAACCCAAGTTAATTCGCTATGAATAAAATCAGCAAAGGGAATAACTCAGGCTCAGATCTAAAATACAAATATTTCATGAAAGTACATCCCAACTTTTTGCCCCTTCTACCCAATGCATATATTTTGTCTGTGTTTTGATCAAGTAGAAACCCTGAGAGCTGTTTGCTCTGCTTTGTGTAGAAGGTGTGGAAACAGCCTGAAGGATTTAGGGGCCTTTTGTGGGTGTACTTAACCACAAGGCCACTACAGCCTATGTGTTATGTGATATATCTTTCCTATGGCAAGCATGTAGTTCTTAATTGCTCTAAAATTGAAGAGAATGAAATGGCCTCTTTAATTTATGAGTAAGATTTCTAGATTGAGAAAGAATGGGTGATGCTTGAGTTGACTGCTGTGTGTTTAACAGAAGCATGTCTAGACTCCCCTGCAGTCTATAACTGATTCCTATAAGATAATTGCTTTTGTACTTCATTTTTCCTTTAGAAGAATAATTCTGTTTTCCCCTTCATTCACTTTTACAGAGAGAAGGCAATGATTTCCCCAAACCTGATTTATTTCCCCAATTTGGCTAGTATATTGTACTACCACCTTGCCAAAGCACAGGAAATCTCAACATTGATCGAATTTGCAAGACTGCCAGGGTCACATGTTTGTGTCATGCTTCATTTCTAGCAGGACCTTTAAAACTGGAAATGAAACTTACTTAAAGGCTGTCTTAGTACTGAAAAATATGCAGCTTGAACCTGCAATCTACTTTGACTTTGAGTCACCACTTAATTGAATTTTAAGTTCAAGTTCCTTTAATCTCTTTTATTAACTGAGTTTTCCTTTCTTTTTTTCCCCTCTTGAACTCTTTGCCATTTGTGTTTCTCTTTTACAATCCCTCTCCCCTTCATTCTTTGTATGTGGGTGGCTGATAGTGCTGTAGTGATGCTCCATGCAGCTGGAGCACGGAGTAAGGGCCGAGTTTGCTGCCTAGCTTTGGGGAATATGTGAGATGTTAGGGTTATTCATGTGCTAGTGTTACACACTAGTTTCTTTTTGGCCATGGGAATTTAGCATGATAAGGTGTCACTTCCCAGATGGATGGCTTCATCTGCCATTTATCCCTGCAAGTGTTTTTGTTGAGTGCAATCTCTTCCTATCTCAGTCTCGTCACTTAACAACACTTGGTAACAGAGTGGAAGAGGAAAAATAATGTGTGGGTGCGTGGGCAACAAAATAATTAGCTTGAATTTTACATTTACTCTATATTAGTCATACAAATTTTTTCACTTTCCTAAATGCACACTTCAGAAAGAGTACTTTGCACGAGCTGTTTGTATATTGATAGACCCGCTCCTTCAAAATGGAAAAGCTTTTCTGGCCCTGCAACAGCAATGGCCCCATCCAGATGACCTATTGTGTAGCAAATAGGTAGAATAGGAGGCTGCTGTGATTCAGAAAAGGCTTTCTTATGAATTATTTGATTTGTTCTCTTGCATAGCCAAAATTATGTGAAATGTGGTGATTAAAAAAAAAAAAGGATGAAAAGAAATTGGATTAAATAAGTGGATGAAAAAGTGAATGTAGTAAAAAGGTGGGAAATAAGCGGAGTGGTATAGTGGAAAAGGATGTATTTTTACACGCTGTGTTTGCAAACCCTGTGTTGGTGTTCTGTCCTTCCAGGGTTAAGGAACAGGTCTAAAGCTCAGAAATCTTCCCCTTCAGTTTCTTTACTTTGCACTATAGTCGTGCTAGTCCTCCAGAATCTCTTTTCCAGCAATTCCACAGTGTTCTGTAGTTGGGTTTGGGAGCTGGCTCCTCCATAGTTAATGTGATAATTAGCACCAATCTTTCTGTGCTGTCTGAATAACAACCTTAGATCTTCTTTATGAGAGAAATAGCTGTTTTTACAGTAAATAATAGTAATATCTTACTGGTTTTATCCTAGCACTGTCATCTTTGTGTCTGCCTCCCAATGAGATTTACCTCTGCCTGTTTTTCCACTCCTTGGAGCCGTGGTTTGTTCCAGTGAGAGATGGCTGAAGTGAGATAGACTTTGTGATAGATTTACTGACCCGTGAGGCACACTAAGTAAACCCAAAAGGAAAGAAGGAGTAGCAACCATACTTAAAAAAGAACCCAGAAAGGTCAGAAGGGAGATTACTTGGTCTGGATCCTCACCTTTGGTGTGTCTGCATTCTAGCAGCAAACAGCGGGTTTGGCATTGCTGAGGCAAGTAGGGAGATAAGCTAAGGAGAATATGGGGCAGCAGGTGACCCAGCACTAATATTTTAGTGATGGACAGCAAAAAAAGGTGATCCTGGTGTTAAAGTACACAATCCTGAGTATCACGTAAATAATGAAAATAACCGAATCCTAAATACTGTGTTTATGACAGCTTGCACAATGAGAAATGTGAATGCTGCTTTAATTCAGTCAGAACTCTCATTAGCTTCTGGGAGTTGTGGGGGAGTGTTTGTGTTGCTCTTAGCAGTAGCTTTCAAATGAGAAACTCTTCTTCCATCAGTGTCATTGACTGCCTCAAACACACCCATTGTACTGGAGACTTGGACACGTTCTCTGAAACATCACGCAGAACCGTTTTGACAACACTACTTCATGTACTTCAGGGGCAATTGCGGCACGAGCCAAGAGCATTTATGCAACAATTGAGCATTCAGTGTCTCTTAAGCTCTTCTTTCATCTGTGCTCTAATATGTACAAAGAACGTATTTTGTGAAGGAAGCTCCCATCTTTCTTAACAAATCCCCAGGCAATCGAAGCTGTAAAATGTTTTCATTTTCTTTTTTTCCCCCTTGTTAAAACCACAGAAACACCAACCTCTAAGGAATGAGCTAATGGTTGTACTACCCAGAGTTTTACCCTAAGCAAAGCCTAGAGGTATCTGAATGGCAGTAGACTAGGAGCCTGCATGTGTGAGACAGACTGGCATCCGTGGTGCATGGTGTGCTTCCAACTGGCGCTTGTGGCTCCTTCCCATCGTCCATCTCTGACCTGCACGGTGTGTCGAGTGTTGTGTTTTTACAGCATGTGGAATTCTTGTAGCTGTGTGGACAATGAATGGACGCAATGTTTGTTGCACAGAACGGTCAAGGGGGCACTGGAAAAATCCCTGTATTTGTTACTCCTGTTATAAGGGCTTTTCTCTATTGCAGGTCCTTCAGTAGCATTTCTGCGACTCCCCATTGTGCTGGTTCTATATTAGTGGCTAGAAGTAGGCCTGACACCGTTCTGTCTCATCTACTCTTATTTTCACTTCCAGCAACCTGACATTACCATCCCACATCAGGCATGATCCTGTACCAAACAGTAAAAAAAAAAAAAAAAAAAGAAAAATTGGAAGTAGTTCTACACATTTCCCAAGAATGTCCCCAGTCTGTCAAAATCTACCTATCGGTATATGTAGAACTACAAAAAATTCAGCACAAGCGAAATTCCAAACAAATTGAAATGTTTTTCTCCCTTTTGAAGAAAAAAGAACCAGTAGTTTACCTTGTGCTGTAAGTAGGCTCCCTGTAGATGGCTCTCTGAATCTCTAAGTTTTCCAGTGGGACATTGTATTGCTGTGCAAGGTAACGAGAAAACCCCAAATCCATAAATAAACCTTTTATAGGGTGACTCTAGCTCTTCTCATCTGACCACACCCCCAAATTTGCCTTCAAACTGTAGCAACATGCTGGGGTTTTTTATATAAATGGATGATAACCCCACTGATGGACTATGAATTGTATTCATGCATTCAAGAATGAAATTTGATTTTTTTTATTATTCAAACCGATTTTTCTAAGAAATTATACTTTATCAAATAACTAGAAAATTATATTGAGAATCTCAAAAAAAACCCCACCCTAAAAACCTGAGCCATCCAATCAGAATTGGCTGTATATTTTTGAATCATAAATATTTTTTTCAATAAGATATATTTGCTGGTGAAGTATTTAAAGAGTGCCAACTTTAAATACGGCTGCTTGCAGGTACAGAGTAGTGGTATTTGCACTTTGCAATAGGTAGACGCGTTCACATTTATTAGCATCCGCTGGTATTTTACCAACAGCAGCCCCGTGACATAAGACTTTCTGTGAAGAGCTACTGGGTAGTAGTTGCCAGTTTAATTACTAATGAACTCAGCATGATCTAGTGCTTCACACGGGAGAAAGGCTTTTTCTCATTGTACCTCTTGAGCAAGAGCTCTGTTTACATACGTCGTTTGTACGTATGTGGAACGTGACCGAGGGGGTTGGCGACGTGCTCTGGATCTCACTGTCTGCCCTGATTTTGCAGCTTCCTGGTGAGTTTCATGGTGGACGCTCGCGGCGGCGCCATGCGGGGCTGCCGGCACAACGGGCTGCGCATCATCATCCCCCCGCGCAAGTGCACGGCGCCGACGCGCGTGACGTGCCGCCTGGTGAAGCGCCACAGGCTGGCCACCATGCCGCCCATGGTGGAGGGAGAAGGGCTGGCCAGCCGCCTCATCGAAGTGGGACCCTCTGGGGCTCAGTTCCTTGGGTAAGGGGGGCCGCGTGGCCCGAAGGGAAACCTTCAGCCTGTGTTTGTGTTTGCGTTGCACTGAAATGGTTCCTTTGGCAAACTTGAACTGACAAGGATCTCTGTAGCGTGCGGTAACGAACAGCAGTCGTGTGAAACGCAGAGCAGCTGTCAGGGAAGGACTCACAAAGCTTTTGCACCTTTTTGTTCAAAGTGGGTGTTTCAAACATCGGTGCTATGGCTAAAGCGTTTCCTTGGGTATAATTGTTACTCAGTGTTGTGATACTACAGTGGGAAAAGACTTTTGTGGCCTGAAGAGGCAGTTCAAAGGCATGCTATGGTTCAAAAATTAATAGTACCGTGCTGATCTGACCCCTAAATGTGAAGTCTGCTACCTACACAACACAAGGTACAGGAGCTTATTTTAGAGTCTTGTGTTGTGGTATCAGTAATTTGGACTATCAGGGAAGCGCAGTGCTGTTGATTTTTCTGGGGTTGAATTTGCTAAATTAAACAGTAGGACAACTCTAGATTTTTTTTTTTTTTTGCCATTTCTCTCTTCCTATGCTGCAAAGCCCATAGAAAAACCAGATTTGTGTCTGCTGCTGAGCTTATGTTAGCAATTTTCAGCTGAAAGCAGCAGTTAGCTGCACTTTTGAAAATTTGTTTTACCAACTATTCTCCCTATCAACTGTGACATCCAAAAGTGGATGATTGAAGGAAACCCTTTGAATGCAGTAAATAACTTCATTCAGAAACTGTAAAAAAGTGGCTGTAAACACCCGTGGTTTAAATCCATTTGGAAACAACTCAGTTGCTTTAAAATCCTGTTATAACAGGCAGTCATCAGAGCCACCATCTTTGTTAGTGCTACCACTTATTCTTTTCACATCTTGGTCATTTCTAAAAAGAAGGAGAAAGAAATCTAAAGAGCAGAAGAAATACTGTGCTGTCACATTGAGTCTTCCCATTATCTATGTCACACACAAATGGATTTTAAGTATGTCTCCCATTCTTTTTTAATGGTTTTCCTATCTGATGAGAGTGTCTCCCCTGCAAGACAAGCATATAGCGTAGTTTATTTATTCTCAGATCTTTGTGCCCTTCCTGGAAGCGTTTTCCAAGATGTTGTGCTGGCAGTGAGATCAGAAAATCACTACTGTTTGCAGGGGTGCATTCTAAGGTCCAGTTCCTGTTCCCATTGAGTACACGGCCAAAACCCTCATAAGAAAGAAAAGATCCTAAATTAATAAAACTAATTTTCTGATTTGGGTCACCAAATTGTCATGCTAGGACGGAACCTTATTCAGTGTACAGCCTAATTCCACTCTGTGGACCAGACAGTGGCACTGGCGTTCTGGCACAAAAAATACATAAAATTTATTTATTTTCTTTCTTTCACTGCTGCTTTGGATGTACTCAGTAAACTTCATCTGCCTACGGCTCCTCCCCCACTTAATGAGGGAGAAAGCTTGGTCAGCCGAATCCTTCAGCTGGGGCCTCCTGGGACCAAATTCCTTGGGTAGGAGAGACTTGAAACAAATTGATGGATGCTGACCTCCCCATTCTTCTCCTCCTTCTGCAATATGATTTTTTTATGTCATTATGCCCATGATATTGTCCCTCTCTCTCATTTGAAATTTTGTACACTTAACCCTTAGTGGTCCATTCTTCAACCTTTGTGGTTTGTGGTTTTGTTTTGGTGGTATGTTTGTATCTTTTTCTTCAAGTACTGTGGCCTTCATTTTTGTTTTGGCATGAAATCTTCCTAGTTCTGTGCTTGATGTCTGTAGCAAAGCAACCTGNGAAAAAAAAAAAAAAAAAAGAATCTACTGTAAATTTTAAACTGGTTTTTTTTTTTTTTTGTATCAAGGACTGATCAATCAATAAGTTATATGTTGGATACCACCAGTGTGATAGAACACATGGCATTTATTACATACCTGGTAATACCTATGTGAGTCCTCTAATTAGAGAAGTGTATCTACAAATATCTTTATATTTTCTCTCTTATTTCTAAGATTATATATGTATATGTTCATCGCAATACAGATATATTATATGTACACATATGTGTTGTATGTGTGTGTATATATATATGGCACATATGCTGGTGCAGAAGTTGACTCGCAAGGCAACAAGGCAAATTCTTATCTCTTATACTGCAGTAGTAACCCAGACAATCTCCTCAGACTTCCTGTATCTCTCCCAGGGTGTAAATCAGGAATAAATTCATTGGAATATATAGAATTACAAAGTGAAATTGGATCAGGACACAATCGTTGCTGGATTGCAATGAAATTATTCTGATTTGCACTAGTATAAGTGAGATCAGAATTTGTCTCACTATTCCTATACATTACAGTAGATTCTCTTTGAAATGAAGTTGCACAGGTTAACCCAGACAGTAGTGACAACAAAAACAAGCATGAGTTTTTGATAGATTTGC
This sequence comes from Horornis vulcanius, assembly GCA_013401035.1. Taxonomy (NCBI): domain Eukaryota; kingdom Metazoa; phylum Chordata; class Aves; order Passeriformes; family Scotocercidae; genus Horornis; species Horornis vulcanius. Next base: position 20,905 of record VZUA01082439.1, on the reverse strand, counting down.
AAAAACAATCTCCAAATTTCCAGATAACCACTATTACCTTACCAAATCTCATTCACACTGTGGAAAGAGGTGAATGCACTTTTTCATCTGTCCTTCAGCACTTACTGGGTCCCTGTAACAATCTAGTCTGTGTTAGTGGCCTACTAGTTTAGGATTATGCCAAAGTATGCAAGCCAAATAGGTAGAATTCCAGGTCACTTTGTGGCAGACTGAATAGAGTTGCTGTTAATCCTGTTTCTTTCTCTCTCCCGTGTGCATTTAATGCGCTGTGTTGCTGTGCCAGGCCTGTGATTGTGGAGATTCCCCATTTTGCTGCCCTGCGTGGGAAGGAGAGAGAGCTGGTGATCCTGCGCAGCGAGAATGGGGACAGCTGGAAGGAGCATTTCTGTGAATACACTGAGGATGAGCTGAACGAAATCCTGAATGGGATGGATGAAGGTATCCAGTGGCACTCGGTTTCTTATCCTGCTCCCGTGTTCCTTCTGTACCCCGGGGGTAGCGGCTTTTACCATGGCGCTCGCTTCCTTTGTACGGGCTGCTGAAGCAGTGGGGCAGGATGTCTCCTTCATGAAGCTGACCATAGATTCCAGACTTGTGTTTTTTCCTGTTCCTTCTCATAGTGTTAAACAAAAAGCTCCCCTAGCAAACATCTTTCCAAAACAAGGCAATTACCATACTGATCCTTTCGGAGCAGCTCCATGTGTGGGAGGAAATGTCAGTCATGGGTAGTCTTGCTTTCTGAGAGAACAGAATGGCCTCGGGCTGTTTAGGAGCTGCAGAAGTTGTTATTAATCACAAATCCCAAAGTAAACAAGACAACTCACAGCATTAAAACTGAACTCGTATTTTGATACTGTTTTGAAGTTGTGTTTTGTAGGACTGCAAATAGGTGAGGTAGAAGGGGCTGGAGCCAACCCCTTTACTTGTTTGGCTGCTGATCTTGGAGGTGTTGTCAATGTTTGCTGCCCTCAGTTTGTGCCTCAATCTGTCTGTTCTTTCTTGAATGCTCTGGTTTAGCTGAACCCAGGGGTGTGTTTCCTTTCCCCATTATTTCTAGACAAACTACTTTGCGTAAGTTGCCCAAAACTGAAGAGCTTGAGTGCATTTTGAAGGTGGCTGTACGGTTTCTATGAAACTCTGGTCTTCTGACCCTCCCCTCTTCTGCCCTCAGTACTGGACACTCCAGAGGAGCTTGAGAAGAAGCGCATCTGTCGCATCATCACCCGGGATTTCCCCCAGTACTTTGCAGTGGTGTCCCGGATCAAACAGGACAGCAACCTCATCGGGCCCGAGGGAGGGGTGCTGAGCAGCACCGTGGTCCCACAGGTGCAGGCCGTCTTCCCAGAAGGGGCGCTCACCAAGCGAATTCGCGTTGGCCTCCAGGTACGGTGAAGCATTCACAGAGCTTTGGTGGGGTTTTTTTGGTGACAAATCACCGTTTTTGAGTGGGGAACCAGCGTATTCAGCTCGTCATGTTGTATGTTGTCTACAACACTTCTAGTAAAAGTAATAAAAAAAAAATCCATGCAAAAGTCAAAGCAAATGGTAAAGCTTTGGGTTTTCTGGTTAGTTCAGAGTCTTGTCTATTAACCGTCTATATAACTTTGGGAAGAAATGTCGGTGATGTTGCTGATATTAGCGTAGGTCATAGAATTTCCTAAACACTTCTTATGAAAGGCATCAGAAAAGTACAAAGTGCTGCAATAATTAAACGTGCTACTATTATTATATGTATAGATTTTTAGTATGAAAGAACCAGTGTAACAATTTACTCCCCAGAGAGGGAAGTCTTTCCTCTGGTCTCCATCCTGTTCTCCTGCTGCATGCATCCATGATTTACCTTGTCCAGGAAACTGTGCTTGTTCAAATCTCCTGGGATTAGCTGAACAGCACTGTAAAACAGCTAGAGTTTGTTTTCAGGGGAAAAAAGTGACCAGGTTATATAATTTGTTGCTGGTTAAGTGAATTTAAATTAATGCTGTAAAAATCTGATAAGCAACAAGGGGATAGGAAGAAGAGGCAGGCATGGGAAAGTTAAAAAAGTGAGGTCTCCCCTTCTCACTGACAGTTAGTTCTTCTGTCTGCAGATTTTCACGGCAAACTGTGCCATTTGAAAAGTTAAGGGGTTTGTGGGCAGTACACAGACCCAGTTCTTTACACAGCATTAAACTGTTTTCAAGTAATTTCTCTGTTATTTCCTGTGGCTTTGGAAAGGCTCAACCTATGCACACTGAACTTACAAAGAAGATTTTGGGCAACAAAGCTACCTTCAGCCCCATAGTCACGCTGGAGCCCAGGAGAAGGAAATTCCATAAGCCCATCACAATGACGATTCCCGTGCCCAAGGTCTCCAGTGACGGGCTCATGAACGGCTATGGAGGCGACACGCCCACCCTAAGGTTACTATGCAGCATAACAGGTAGGATGCCAGTCCTGGGGCTCTCCATGAGCATCCTGAAACTTCAGTCCCCTGTCAGGGGGCTGGAAATGCTGAACTGATTACACCCAGGGGAAGCTGGATGGAAGGAAACCTGACTGGGGCGAGAAGCTGTGAAAATAAGCTTTATAAATTCCTTTATACCAGAAATAACATTTGTTATTTCTAACATTTGTTATTACTAACAAGAGATGTGCAACATAATCACAGACTTTGGGTTTGGTGGTTTGTTTGCATTTTTCTTGCAGTTTGTTTCTTGAGAACCAACACACCTCTGCCTGGCAGAATAAGTGTAGTACAGACTTAATGTTGCAGGATGCGTAGGAAGAAAATCCTGGAGTTAAACACTTTACTTGCCATGGCTCCAAAGTGATTATCGTCTCCTTCAGTCTCTGTTAAAAGAGAAATGAGCTGCAAACATTCAATTAAATTAATTAATTAAATCCTGTGCTACAGGGCTCATCACTTAAAAATCATTTGGGCACTTTGTTTTTTTCAGGGTAAGCCCATCCCGTCCTATTAGCATTAGTGGAATAATGCAGACCCAAGGAGAAAGCATATCTGGGATTATTACTTGTTTCATGGCAATTAAAAACTGTAAAGAATTTCTTAGAAGCAAAAAAGTTGCAGACTTGCTTGGTTTTGGTTTTATTTTTAAACCTCTGTCATTTCAGGAGGAACCACTCCTGCCCAATGGGAAGACATCACTGGGACAACACCACTGACATTTGTAAATGAATGTGTTTCCTTCACAACAAACGTGTCTGCCAGGTACTTACACAACCAGACAGGCCTTTTACAGGAACACTCTCAAATAAATGCCTTTGTTCCACAAATATTTCTGTTAAACTCTTTTAGTTTGCATAGTAGAGTGAACAGAGATATTACTATGCAAATTTCCATGGAAACAGAAATGCCTTATTTGGGTACTTCACTATATATCTTGTAAGAGATATTACTTCCAGAATATCTAAACCTGAGAAGTCAGGCAGAAAGGGCCTGTAAGTATGCCAGACTGGGGTCTAGAAGTATCTCTTTCATACATCTGTTCTTGTGATGAGATTTAACTGCTCCCTTATTGAAAACAGATAT
>VZUA01082438.1:8855-23211 GCA_013401035.1 Horornis vulcanius | reverse complement strand
AGAAATAGAAGCCTCTTTGCCAGTACACAGTGTAATCCAGGGAAGATCAGGGGCAGTATTTTTCCCTGAGCTCTTGCCTCTGGCCCAGAGCAAGCTTGCTGTGTGATGAGATGTGAGTAGAGCTGCCATGAAATCAGACTTGTGGTGGCAGCCACAGAAATGCTGTTCACTACCAATGCAGCACATCAGCTACTAGGACATTATGAAAAAAAAACCAAAACAAAACACCCCACACCCAGCTCCAGCTAGGACCCAGAGTCTCCACAACCTTCCCCTATAAGTTCTTAATTCCCTGAAGCAAGTGACTCCTCCCTTTTATCACCAGCCCTTCCCAGCTTGCTCTCCTGGGAACAGACTTTTTCACACTTGTGGAAAACTCTTTCCCATCCTTCTAATGGATTTAAACTTTTCTCCCCTTTTGTTGTGAAGTGTTTTGGTTTACTCTTCAGAGGATTAAAAATTGATTCTTACATGCTAAAATTAGCTTACCTCCCCCATGTTTGTTGCAACTTTTGGTGTGAAATATTTCAGCCTGATGTTCAAAGGCAGTAAATGGTTTTCTTGGGCTTGCAGTGCTTTCTGTTTTGAAGAATCTTTTCATACTGGGGTGTGAATCCCAGAGAAACTTGTGGCTGCTGCTTTGAAGCTTGCAGTGACTTTTGGATGTGTGGCACCTCTGTAAGGCTGTACTGGATATCCACGTGTCAAGCAACATGTCCAAAAACTTGCCCTGGCAGCCTCCTCTCCAAAGGGGACAGGAGTGGGTGACTTCTGCAGTGCAGGAGGGTCTGGATGGGGTATGGGCTGGTTCATGGCTGCTGTAGTAACCTCCTTGTAGGTATTTTAAATGTCTTACTGAGCTACCATAACCTGTGGAAGAGAGATGTTCTGTAGCAAAACTACCACTTAGTGCTGTGAACAACAGGGGAACCTTTTTCTTGTTAATCCATTCCCTTTTTGCTGAGCTTGAAGGCAGGAAAAGCATCACTGCTGTGCAAAGCACTGGGAAATTCCCTTCAAGATACCCATCCCACTGTGCTGGTGCTGTACAAACCTGGAACAGAAAAGAAATCCTTACCACAAACTGCTTGAGGCGCACATGTAAGGGAGAGGCAGCCTAGCTATAGAATAACATCTTAATAACCCCAGTAATTAAGATGTTATTCTATAGCTAGACCGATATAGAAGTTCTGATTTTGTTTGTTGTCTTTGATGGCTCTTCAGGAGCACACCAGCATCTATATGCCAGAGTCCTGTGGACTTAGGCACATCACTATTCCTGCATCTAGTCTGCCTTTAGGGTTTTTTGTATGTCAGTTTTTATCCTGTACAGCTTAATTGGGTTCTGTGTTACTGAAAGCTGCTTACTACTTAAAGAGCATTGGAGAGTTGCACTGAAATATTCATGTCCAGTGCATTACTTCATTAAGGAAATGATCTAAAATGAATGGAGATTGAATTATGCCCAAAATGCTTATAAAACTGGATGCTGACTGATTACTTAATGGTTCTCCTGATACGTGATGCATTAGAGGCCTCTGCTGCCTTTAATTTTTCATGGGCTGAGCTCAGTCTTGCAGCAACTCCAGACTGCTGGTTAATGGCATTTCCTTGTAGCCAAGCATATTGCTCCTTTTTTTTTTTTTTCTTGCTATACATGGTGTTTTCATGATATATGAATTGAAGTGTCAAAGTATGTTTTGTGCTTGAGAATGTATTTGGGGTCACTAAAGGGATTACTCCCATTTCAGTGCTCAGAAGCCAACCTGTTCTGAAAATGCTGCAGCATCTCAGGAGAGTCCTTGTGATGTGTTTTGCCTTTAGCCATGCAGAGGTAACTGTCTCAAAAGTACACTGGCTGTGGTAAGAAAATGATTCTGTGGTTAAAAGGAAAAGAGTTTAATCTGGTGCTAATCATTCACAAGCATATTTGGAAAGCAGAGAGCTTTTACCAAACCTTTGTTTTCAGGGCTTATAGAAAGCTCAATTTGATCTTCAGTAACAGAGAATGAGTCCTTCCAGCTGTGATCAGGTAATGCAAGCAGCAATATGAATGTTACAGGATGCAAAGGAACACTGTTCTAGATCTTTCAGACACTGCTGTCCTCACTTCCAAGCATATTGCATATTCCTTTCTCCTCCTGAGCCTTCCTTGCATTTGTTTTATTCCTCAGGATAATCACTGTGTGCCTCCGTGGTGGGGATGCTCCAGCCTGTGTGGGCTGGACGGGGCTCAGAGTGAGTCTGGGGACAGCAGAGCCTGCAACAGTGAGCTGGGACCTGGTGGGTCTGCCTTGTTTGTAACACTTCTGCAGCATCACTCCTGCTCCTCAGGGCCTGCAGGACCAGCCTGGACAAGCCCAGATTTTCAGGACCTGTGCAGTGCCTGTTTCAATACCTGGGAGGGATTTATTCACCCACAGCCAGAATTGGCTTGGCCTTCTGCAGGGCAGGAGTCCTTTGAACCTTCACTTGCACAAAGGAAAATGTCCAGGATTTAACAAAAATGCCTTTTTACAACAGAAGCTTCAGCTCTGTTTCCCTTTTGGCCTGTCCCTTCATCTGTCTCATGCACTAGGGAAATCCAATCCCTGCAAAGTTAATTTTATTAATTGATGCTTATTGGATTATCTTTCAAATCAAATGAGCTTTAGCTGGGTGAGCTGGAAATAAAGAACATGCAGGGACTTATAAGCAATTCAATTCATTAGTATGCCTCTGCTAGTAAAAAGTAGCTCCTGAAGAGGCCAATTTCCTGAAACACTGGGGATTCCTCTACAGGAAGGACAGTTGGGAAAATGGGAGATCTGGGGCCATCTACCATCTAGTTCAGTGGAAGTGCAGTGTTGGCAAGGTTGAGGGTACCAGTGAGAGGTGCCTGGTGCCAAGCAAGGTGTATGAAACACGTTGACAAGAGCAGACCTCTCCAGGGGAAATCTGGACTTTCAGAAGCATGACTTAGAAGTTCAGTGTACTGACACACTTTGGCCTGTTCAGCAGGAAATGTGTGTGGGATGTGCCTGGCTCAGGCTGGCATCAGCTGCCAGGGCTGGAGGAGATCTAGACACCCTCCAGGCAGCTCCCTCTGCATTAGCATAGCAGTGCTCTGCATCTGAGGAGTAGGTGGCTGGCAAGCTGAAAAGCTGGGCTTTATTCTGTCTGCTCACTGAGAGGCAAAGCCATGTCTCCACTGAGCCAGGAGAGTGTGCTGGCTACACAGGTTTGCTCTGACAGCACTCTGCTCTCCAGGCCCTGCTGCTCAGGATGTGCTGCTCTTTGATGAGTTGAGCTCCCAGACCAAGGGAAGTGCCTTAGTGTCCCTTGGGAAGAGGGGAGCCCTGGATCAATCCTGCTTCTGCAGTGATTGAGGCACTGGCAGTGTCGCTGGGTTAAATCCTGGAATATCCATGCTGTAGGGAGCCAAGCTCAGCACTCACTGGATGTGTAGTCCTGGGCAGCCTCACCTTCAGCACATGGATGGGGTTGATGCATGCGAGGATTCCAAGGATCTTCTGGAAGTTGTGTCCCTCTGCATGGTGGCAACCAGTGACCCTGGGGGCCAAATGCAGCAGCCGGACAGCAAACAACTGCGTGGATAAATAATCAGAGGGAGATGAAGGGAAATCAGGATTACTATGGAGTGGGGCATGGGGGAAAAGACCACAAATGCAAAGGAAGAAAAAAGAGCATTTTTATTGTGTTTCTTCTAGAAGGAACTGGGAGGTTTGCTTTGCCTTCCTGAGGAAAAGGGAATATCTTACTTAAAATACTCCCTGTCTCACAATGCAATGAAAACCCAAAGCAAATCTTCTGTCAGCGTGAAGTTTTTAACAGAGTAAATAAAGCAACATGTTTTCTCAAAGTCAAAAAAAGGACCTGTGGTTTGTGACAAAAGTTATTAATAAAAAGTGTTCTCTTGGGCAGTGAATTCAGAGGCTGCCTCATCAGACAGTTATTACCAGCCCAGCACCACCATTCCTGAGACAATTGAAATTTAGCCTCCTGACAAAAAATTGATTTTGAAGATTAATTGTCCCCTGTAGCACAGTTTTAGACCATCTGAAACACAGAGAGGACAACTGTCCTTTGGGTTTAATAGAGCTGTCTGTTTGATATCCACAGAGCTGGAGCAGCTCTATGCAGTTCTGTCCTGACTTACAGACAATAGGGGGAAGTTTCAGAGGTGCCACTGCCAGAGGAGGGAGCACCCATGGGTGATGTCTATCCCAACTGCACTCCTGGAACCTGTGCTGAACTGAGGGTAACAGCAAACAAACTTTGTATTTTAAAAGTGGAATTTCCTCATGCAGCTCTGACTGCAGCAATGTCAGTTCTTACAGACTGCAGAGCTTTTAAACCTGAATGAGAAAGACAAATCCAGCTGGAAAGAGTTTATCTGGATGTTATTTTCAAATGTGGATGGAAGGGCACTGCTGGGAGCCCTGGGGAGCTCTGGTCTCCCCAGAGAGGACATTTTAAGTGCAGTAAAACAAGCTTTGCTCTGTCAAACACAGTTATTGTCTAGCTACTGTGGAAGTGTTGGTTTGAGCTGGAGAAACTCTCCTCTGTGGAAATTCTCTTGGGATACACCTCTTTCCTTGCCTGGCTTCCTGTGGTTTGAGCTGAAACTTTGTCAGTGCTCCTCTACCCTTTGAACCTACAATAGGTGAGCTTTAGTGAAACTGGGCAGAGGCATCTTAGGCATTGCTGTGGGTGCCTAAGAGAATCCACACTGGTGCTTTTGAAGGAAAATAGGTTTGGCATGTTCTGCTGCTCAGGAAGCAATGCATGTTTGATTCTCCCCAGAGCCAGGCAGCTGAATTTGAATTGGGTATCAAACCTCCACAGGCAAGAGTGGGAGAAGAAGAAGTGAAGGTGTGTCTTAGGGGGAAATTTGTCACGATATAATGCTTCAGGTCTGCAAGGGCTGCTGGTTCAAGTGAGTGCCTGAACCTCAATTTGAAACACTGGTCTCTTGGCAGGTGTAATCCAGGTTTGCTGTAACAATCCCATCACACATGCTTTCCTTTCACACTGGCAAGCTTACAGCAGCAGGGAGACTGAGAGCTGACCTAGCCATGTCCTTGGTGGGTCCTGGTGAACAGTTCCTTCTCTGCTCTGTGGCTGGGGACAGATTTCCTCGTGCCTTCAGCCTGGCCTCTCTATTCAAGTGTCCATGGTCTCTGTCCCAGGACTCTTCCTTCTTGTTCCTTCTAGGAAATTGAAAACTTGAGGAGTTACTTGTTCTAAGCAGAGGGGACTGACTGTGCATCTAATTAAGATGGTTCTTGGGGAAGCTGGAGACCTGGAGGCATGAGCATGGTCTCAGCTCTTCTGCAGACTGTGATGGGAATTGCTTGGGAGTGGGAAAGCAAAAGTCTCTTCTGAAATAGCACTGCAGGAAGCAGAGACCCTGTTGTGGTGTTTAAGAGTTGAAGCACAGGAAACCTGTAAGGCTGGCTTACAAAAGCTGTGACTGTCCTTCACCTCTGACACCTGCACACAACTCTTGTCCCCACAATTCCTCACCCTCTCAGCCTCTGGTGTAAGAGAAACCCCCTCAGAACCAACTGATTTAATACAATATTTAGTAAATTGGTTCCCAGGAGGCACTGGCAGGCTCCTGACCCCACCATCAGCTGGGGGTGGTACCTACCAGCACCTCTGGGGATCCTGGACCTGCTGCTGAGTCCCCAGCCACAGTCTGTCACTGTCAGGGGAAGGTGTAGAAAGGAGCAAGTGATGTGAGTTTTGGTCTAGGAGTAGCTTTGAAATGTTTTCTTTCCAGCTCTCTGAGAGAAAGACATTTCCCCTCTATTCTGTTCTGCTTTGTGCTGCTGATAACATCACAGCAGGGATTCAGGGGAAAAAATCCCAACCAAACCCAAACTACTACTAATAAATAGTAGCAAATTTACTTTATACAAGGAGAAGGAGAGGGAGGGCAGACTCCAGGAAATAAATTTGCACAACTTGTTTACTGTGCTGCCTCTCTTACCCCAGGGCCAGGGTCTCCTTTAGCAGATTGTTGTGTTGAGGGGCTTTGTCACACACCCTGCAGGGGCAGTGTCTGTGTGGACTGGTGGGTGTGTACATTCAGTCATCAGGGATCACCTAGTTTCTTCTCTGTACTGTTTGGGGGGACTTTTTGTTTGTTTTTGTATGTTTTGGGGTTGGTTTTTGGGGGTTTCTTTGGGCTTTTTTTGGCTTGTTTTCACTAGGCTTATAATAAAAAAAAGAGAAAGGAAGAATAAAATGAAATAATGTTGAGCAAAAACATGGAGAAAATACCTTGCTGGGTTGTGAATGGCCCAACATTGTTTAAGCTGAGATGTTCCACTCTCCTCCCAAACCTTCCTCAGCAAGTCTGCAGTCTGCTCAGTCTGCAGCTGGATTCTTTGGCCACTTGATGTCTCTGTGGGTTGTGGAGAGCCGTGGGTAAATAAATAGAGGTCATGCTGGAGCTGGACAGAGGCAGCAGCAGTGATGGGTTTGCTCCTCAGAGATGAACATTTGATAGAGCACTGTGCCATTCCCCTTCCCTGCTTGTTTCTGTTAGTGAGCTTCAGGTTTTCAAGACAAGTGGAAAAACAGGAAGATTTGGTCAGCCAGTTTCCACAGGGAGCTGATGAGGCCCTGCACCCATCAGTGCTGTAGGTCTGCAACCTGCTACAGAAATTTGGGACAGGGAGTCTTGGCCAACCCCATTTCTGTCTGCTTCCTCTCAGAAATGCAGCGGCAGAAGGGGGCCAAGATGCCAGACTGTTGCAGTGTCTCCCTACAGAAGATGAGGCTTAGCAAATTTGAGGCCAAAATCCTCACCATTGCCTGGTGGGGTCTTGCCTGGGGGAGTTGCTGTGAGCTGCCATAACCAGGAAACTCAGCTGTGTGTGGGAGTGGGTCAGAAGGAGACCTGGGATGTTCCTGTGTCTTTGCAGGTGTGCCAGTCTGTGCTCTGGGGCTGATCACCCCGTGGCGCTGGCACACACTGAGATTTCAGGTGGGACAGAAATGCTCCTTCCAGTCTGACACCATCACAGTCTTAAAAATAACATTTGCTACAAGACTTTTGTTTATGCCTTATTAAAATCTAGATTAGCTTTTGCTGGAGCCAGACTCTGATATCTCTGTGCCTTCAGCAGTGGAGACACGGATGGGCCTGAGATTGCTTTGGGCACTTTATAGATAAACTGATTGTGATTACAGCCATGGTTCCACATGGAAATGCCTCAGGAGAAGAAGTTTCCCATCCTCATTTCTGCCCATGGTGATAAACTTCACTGTGATAGTAGCTGGAGGATCCAGCTCTCCTGGGTTAAATGCTGTTAAACGTGTGCACAGCTGGCTCTTCTTTCAAATCCTTATAGTCCTAAGGAATTTGAAGCTTCTTGTCTGCAAAGCCACATCTGCCTAGATACAGGATTTTCCTTGGGGTGATTCAGCAGGATTGTTGCTGTTCCCTAGGAATGTACAGAACCTTTTTAGGCACAATTAAAAGAAGTCCAATGACCTTTTTTCCAACTCAGTAAGAAGTTCTGAGGTGTTTCTCTCAAACAAGCAGTTTTAGCTGTATGGGTTGTTGGTTTGGGCCATTTATAAAGCTTCTGCCTGCAGCGTATCCATCACTTTTCCCAGAGTGACTTCAGAGGGAGGAGAGCTTTGTGTTGGAAAGATGGTGGCTGGGAAAGTGCTCATCTCCAGCAAAACAGCTTCCCAGAGCCACTTCCCAGCCTCAGGGCACTTGAGCAAAATTGCACACAGGGCTTACACTACAATTTGCTGTTACTTGTGTGGGAAGATAAACTTGAAACATCTCAATCTTTCTGCTAAACTACAATTTACGAGCTACAAATGGCTGAGTCTTAGAGGGGAATAACAGATTTAAACCAAAACTCTGCCATTCTGTCCCCAGAGGCAGAGAGAGACCAGTCAAAAAAACTGCCTTGAGTGGAGCATATGGATTTAGAGAGGTGACAAACCCTCTCAGGAGGTGTCAGCAGTGCCATGGGCTCTGCTGCAGATCAAAGCAGTTGGGGCTTAGAAGTGATGGGCTTAAAGTGAGTGGCAAAGGCTTGATGAGGAAACAGTCTGGGAAATGCAGAGAAATAGCAAAGGCTTCTCTGTTCACATACTCTGCTCCTGTACAGTTCACATGAGAAAAAGGGGGACTTTGTTTATTAAACATCTTTCTGTGTCTTATTAATTCCATTCATCTGAGGATAGAGCAGCTCCCTCCAGAGTGCTTGTTATTGCTTGCCTGGAAATCAGTCAGGGTCTGTCCATGAAATAATGTTCTGGTTGAAACTCCTTGTTCAGTCAGTAATTTATGCAATTGCTAGGAGACTGCTCAGATGGCTAAATGACTTCTATTAACATAACTTTAATTCTGTACTTTTAACAGAAATAATTTATGCTTCCTGTTCCTTCAGGACCCAATATTAGACTTCAAGTCCAACTTCTAGGGAGAGATCAGGGCTTTGTCTTTTCACCAGTGACCATGTCAAGTTTTCTTTGAGGCTTGAAGCTGCTTGAATTTTCTCAGTAGCCAGACTGGGAATATGGAACAGGTCTTGGCAGGTATCAGTTCCTAAAGCCTCTTATCTTCTCCTAGTGAAGTGTTTGTCAGGACTTAGTTACACAGATAATTGTGGTCAGGTTGGTTTCCTCAGATGGCTGCTGGTGCTTGCAAACTTAATCAATATTTCTAGTAAATGTTTGAGGTTTTGACTGCAGTTATCTACTGAAGAATAAAGAAATTCTACTGATGCTTGGTGCAACAGCTTCTCTAATAGCTGCTGTGGTCTCTCTCATTAAGGCTGATGGCTGTGATTTCCTGCAATAGCTGCACCAGCTGGTGCCCTGCCTTGTCTCCGTTTTTTCCCAATTAGAAGCTGAGCCAGTTCCCCATGGCAGATTATGGCCTGCCAGTGGGATCTAGATAGGAGGAGAAAGTGCTTTGAAAATTTAGGACAGAAAGTACCATAGAGGAGATTTAGCAAGAGGTGCCTATTAATTATAAAGGTGGTATAAATTCCTAATCTACAAACTGTTTTATTAATGGTGGCCATCACTAATACAAAACAGCTAAATGTTGCACAAGCCATGGGGCAACAGATGGGAGATTCAGTTCTTGCTTCGTGTTAAACAAAACCACGAGCACACAACTGACAGGGTGGGGAAATTCCTGAAAACTTGCTTCTTCCATCATCTCAGAGGAGAGAGTTTTAATTGAAAATAGGCACCATATGTGGAAGAATCCAGTTGGAGTCCTTCAGCTGGATTACTTTGTAATGCAAAAGGGGGGAAAGTCTATCTCCAATTATGACAATATATTTTGCCAGCCTGCACTGATGGAGCGTTGCCAGGGAAACTCTCTAATCATCAAAGAACATGTTAGTGTTAATGTGATTTTTGTAGGTCTCCTAAGAGAATGGCTTATGTCCTTCCAGGAGAAAGGCACTGCTGAATAAATCATCCAGCATTCCTTACCGATGAGACCCTCCTAAGTCTACTGAACAAATGAGGATTATTCTCCTGAAAGGAGACATGGTTCTCCTCTGAGCAGCACACCAGGCATGCTGGCAGCAGCTGCTTGGAGGCATGTGCTTACATGATTTTTTTGGGGAGATGCTGCCCAGAGAGCCCCTCAAGTTAGCAAGCAGGTCATTAGCCCTTTTGGGGGATATTGAGACCCAGTGGCAGACAGTTCTGGAAATGAAGCTGTCCTGTGCTGCTTTGTTCTGCAGGCACCTTTGCATCTGGCTACTGAGCTTTCTGTTTTCTGTGTCCCTGCCACCCAAGGGCTTTCCTCTTCCTTGGTACTGCTGCAGAACTGTATCCAGACAAGCTGCAGAAGCTTCTCCTAACCTGTGGAGAGCTGTGCCTGAAGCAGCAGCCACGATCTCTCCCTAAGACTGCAATGAGCTGCCTTTTTCTGCAGCAGGCAGGAGCACCCATGGGAGCGAGGCTGCCAATTGTTGGAGTTTATAACTAACCAAACCTTTCCAGGGATGTGCTGCTTTAGATCTGGGCTTTTGAGGGAGATCACAGCAGCCCAGAAATTGTTTAAAAAGACTGTTCCATCTTGTGGGAGTGAGAGCTGGGAGGTTTCCCCTGACTTCAGGGGTTAATAGGTACATGATTGGTTTAGGATTTTGGGTGCTGGTAATGGAGCTCACCTGCATGGGGGACATGGTACCAGAGTGTCACCTACAGCACCCACCATGGCAGGACCCCTCACAGATACTGTGCTGGTTTTCCCTCTTATTCAGTGCCTTATGTGAAGCCAGGAAGAAATTTGGGCTCCTGTGCATTCAGTGCTTGGCTCTGCTGGGGACACAGCCCAGCCCAGGTGCTGAGCAGCCTGGCACAGGTAGGCTCTCTTATTCATCACATTTTATTAAGTTTTCAGGAGGTGAAGGGGGAAGCACATTCCTTGCCCTGTTTTGGTTGAAAGACTCACCTTGAGGTCAGGCAGACTGTTTTATTCTATGTTTGCAGACAGCCAAATTAATTTCTAGGGCTGTTTAGCCGGAGCATAAGGTTTAGCAGTGTGTTGTCCTGGAAAGCTCTTCTAATACACAACCTGCATCAGTTATACTACCCTGCATCAATTACATTGTCTAAAGGAGTCTTCCCTGGGTGACTTTGTCCTGCCCCTTCTCTCCAGATTTGTATGAAACGAACTACCTTGGCAAAAGTCAAAGAAACACAATCTTTGTGGCTGCCTGCCCACAAATATTCCCTGCTTATCCCTTGAGTGTTGGGGAGGGCTAGTGAAAGCATGTGGGGTAGCTTTGGCTGCCTCTGGCTCAAGGGTCCATCATTCCCTGAGGTGATGCCTGCAGAGCAGACTCTCAGCCCTGGGGCTCTGTGGACTTGGGTGGGTTTGGGGCTGTGGGGCCTGAGCTGTCTCAGCACAGCCCGGGGAGCAGTGGAGGTGACTCTGACCATGCTGCCTTCTCCCTGCAAGTGGCAGACTGTGCTAGAAAGCTCTGAGTGCTCTTTTTCTTCATTCATGCTGTCAGGCAGGTCTCCAAGTATACAGACAGTGCCCAGGAGTCAAAATCATGGAGAGGAGGAAGGAGGAGAGGCAAGATGTGTACAGGGGTTGCAGCCAGATTTGAGCATTGGTGATTTCTACCCTGAAGCCAGAGAGGAGCTGGCAGCCCCAGTGCTCAGCTCAGGGATTTTCTGGGTGCCATGGAAATGGGTGGGAGCATTAGAAAAAAATCTGTTCTACATTTAGCTGGAGGCCACTGGGACTCAGCAAGCCAGCACTGGGAACTCTTCAAACATTGTTCCTGCCCTTGGGCCATGCTGTCCCCTCTTGGTGCTTATCCAGTAACTCTGGATAACTTTGGTTAGTCATATTATGTGGCACCGATCCAGAACTCAAGAATTTGGCCCATTTTACTTTTAACAACTGATTAACCAGATTTTAACTAATGTGTGGCTACTTTCTCATTGCAGATAACATCGATGACAAACCATGCATGATTTTAAAAAGTATTCTTTAAATGTTAGCTACAACATTCTGTAGCTCTTCATCTCCTCAATCTCCTTCTTTTTTTCCAAAGCACAGTTCATGTTTAGATCATTTTTTACATTTTTTAGAGCTCTCTGCAAACATTAACTAAATAATCCTCTCAGCCCACTATACATATGCTTTAATTAATGAGCACTCATTTACTTAACTCACTCTGTCTCATTAAATATAAATTGAATATATGTTTGGGAACTTTAACTGGAAATATTAGTGGGGATTTATTCAAAGAATGAATGCAAAATATGTTAATAGTAGCTGGAGGCAGCATAATTCAAATACTAAGGTATTTAGTGAAAAATATGTTGTAGTGTCAGTGAGTGTCAGTGAGTAGAGTCAGACAATTAGCTGCTCCTACAAGATGCATATGTTGTCGTGACCTTGAAGTCATCATTCACTCCCTGTTGTTACCATAGTAATCCTGATAATTTGCTTCCCATCATGTCTGTCTATACACTTTGTTCTGTTGGTCGAATTTTTCAGGCTTGCAGAAGCTGGGCTGGCAGCTTGCTATGGGTTACTCAGAGCTGGAGTGTGCTGACAGACATGCAAATGCTAATGCTTAGACTTGCTGTGGACACTGGGGTGGCCTTTTGTGTTGTCATGCACCCAGCAGAGCAGCCTTGAAGCTGGTTAGTGTTATGATTGTCTCAACAGCTCTGTCTGGAGGCTGCTGTTGGCAGGAGGAGTGAAACAGAATGTGTCACAACTTCCCATTACCCAGCATCACTCCTGGAGAGGACAGGGCACTTACTGCTGCACACTGACCAAACTCTGCCTGGAATAACTGCCCTGTCACAGCTCCCTGCAGTTATTTAGGGCCACGCTGCCTTGGGTGTCAGGGAGAGTTAGAGCCAAAGTGCTCCTGGGGATTTGGGAAGTTTTGCCCAGGTATAATTCTCCTGGCTCTGTCTCACCTGGTTGCATCCTCAAGCGCTGAGCAGTTTAAGTGCTGCCTGCCACCCAGGAGGCAATCACAGCTCAGTGATGACTGAAGTGTTTTCCTATGAATAAATCTGAAAATCAGAAGAGGAAGAGTTGAGGGTTTTTACAGGGTTATGAGTGGCATTTATGTTGCAGACATGTAGTTAGAGATGTAGTACTATTTGGACACCTTAGACTTGGGTTAAGTATTCTAAATCCCATAGTAGTTATAGAAAATTATCGTTCAAAGTCCCATGGATTATTTATGTTTTTCCATCTCCCCACTACTTGGAGAAATAGTATGCCAGAATTTTGACTTGTTGCCAAGAGGTATCTCCAAACATAACTGAACCTTTCCTCAATACAAAATTGAGAGATTCTTCTAAGTTTTCTTGCCAAATGGTAAAAGTGTTTTATTTCCCTGTGTTTTTAATGCCTCATGAAGTGCTCACTCTTTGTGTGTGAGAGACCCAGTGATGAGTGGTGAGAGATGGAGCTCCTGCTCATCCCATAGAGACCTGTTCTTCTAGAAAGAGCAGCATCACTACAGTTTTGATAAGGTTTGTACATGCCATTGGCAATCTGAATGTGCTTTTAAATAAGTAAGAACTTTCCATGCATAAAAAACCCTCTTATTGATACCTGATCTTATCACTAGAAATACATTTCCTTACAAGTTTTGTGTTAGCTTGTTATCCCAAAGACATATTAGGGATCTGGGAACTTTCCTGGGTCTCCTCCTTCTTGTGACTTCCTGTATCAATAAAATTCTTGCAAGATGAATGTAAACTCCTTATACAACATCTGACACCTTCAGGAAGGCTTCCCTGGGCACTTGACTGAGTCTTTGCAATCAGTGTTCTTGGTGACACAGAAGAGGACAAAGCTCTTCAATTTTAGGGTAAGAGGGGCTTAGGAGGAACAGAAATGTGTTCTGTTGCTCAAGCCAGCAGATTTGTGTGAGAGCACACATAAAGAGCCAGTGCATTTTGTATGGCACAGCCACACTTCAAAGCAAGCTTCACTCTAAACTGAAAAGAGGAGCTTGTGGCATGACACCAAGGTTAGTACTGGAACAAGAAGCATGATTACATTTTGGGAAAAACATTGTAAGCACTGTTTTCCATTGAAGTTTCTGGATAAGTAATACTTCTTTCCCTTCTGTTTTTACCAGAATACTGAAAGCATTCAGTAACATTATTTCCTAACCTTGTTTTTCCTCCCAGCAATCTTTTGTCTTGTTCAAAGAAATATCTTATAAAGATGTAAGAATTAACATGCTGGATCTAGCCCAGTGTCTCATTTACAGCAGCATACAGGCAAGCATAGTGATAATTTTCTAAATAGTCTTGTTTCCAGCAGCTAGTGGTGCAGGCATTTTGTACAGCAAAGGCAGTGTCTGTCTTTGTACTTCATTCTTCAGAGAAATGTTCTAATTTTTAGCCTGTGTCAACTTCTGTTATCCGCAGCATTAAGAACAATGAGTTCCTTGGCTGCAATGCACATTTATGTAGAACTACCTCCTTTCTTATGGTTTTGTCTGATAGCCCTTGGTTCTGATTTGGAGAGAGTGCATGTGGAGCTGTACCTGTTCCTGTCTCCATGCTACTCCTGATTTTATGGATATTTTTATGCTTCCCTTAGCTGTTTCTTTTTAGGATTGAAGGAACCTAATCTTTTTAGACTGGAACCATTTCAACTATCTTTGGCTGCTTTCTCAGGATGAAGGTACAGGTATGTAGAGCTGTCATTCAAATAAACTCACTGGCTTGTCCTTAACCTGTGGGAATAGGTTTACTGAAATCAGTGCCATTCTCAGAAAATGAAGCTTTGGATAACAGGGAGTCAGACTATTCAGAGCAGTTTGAAGGCACTTGAATAAGGTGA
>VZUA01082428.1:49062-65296 GCA_013401035.1 Horornis vulcanius | reverse complement strand
AAGGATCTAAATCAATTAGAAGACTTTACAAGCCGTTATTTTTTCATTAGGATCTTCTGTGGTTTTAAAATCCTTGTATTTCTCTGCAATCTGAATAAATAGTTGCCTCTAAGTAACTCTGGTACTAATACTTCCTTTGTTCTCATTTGACAATACCCGCCCCCAAGCACTGAAGATGATAAAAAAACAAGCTAGAATTTAAATACTGCCTTAGAACAACTGCAGTCACACAGCCTGTTTGCATTTATGCTGAGAACAAGCTGTCATAATACTGCTCTACCATTTGTAACCTCCACGTGCTCTCACCTGCCCTCTGCAACAAGAGTCTCTTTGTCTGAAAAGTGTGTTTGTGTAACATTCCTTTTTTAATTTAAACTATAACCAAAAATAGCAAACAGCTTGTGCTCCACCAAATCTCCACTGAAGCTCAGCTACTCATGTGGGTCAGGTACACCAAAGAGTTTATTAAAGCTGTTTGGTTTACATCTGGTTTTACATCACATCTAGAGAACAGGAGGGGAGAAGAGGGTGGAAATTCTCACCATAATACAAAAGCTAAAAAAAAAATTCATTGCATTTCCTCCTCCCATGCAACCCTATCTAATCAGTCACACACTCACTTTTCCTTGGAAGAAGCCTCTTTGTTAGAAGCTATTTATTGTAGCCAAGTTCCATTCCCAGTTACCTTATCATATATTATACACTGAGAGAGAACGTGCCCTCCTTTTTCTAGGGACACACAGGAGCAATGGGCAAACACTCCAGAAGACTTTCAAGCAGAGTAAGTGCTTGAAATCTAGTGAAGGAATCATCTAAAAATACATGTAAATAAATACAAGAGGGGGAAAAACAAGTACTAGACTCCTTTCAGCTTCAGCAAGATTAGAGTAAAACAGTCAATGTATCTCTAAAATGTGTTGAAACAGTTTAAGTTTAGTTTTACATATCATGTTAAGCAACAGCTTGATGGCTATAGCTTAGCTCAGAATTTACTGGAGACCAAAAGCTACATAATATGCTTGGAAAACAGAACAAATCACAGGATACCAAGGAGCCCATAACTTTTATTCAACAATTACTGAGTTATCTATGTCATGTCAACCAAAAGCCAAAAATAGCTCTACGAAAAGGACCATTAGCATCCTTTTCTGAATCTGTACATTCTATTTGTCAAACAAAAAAAAAAAAAAAATCAGCCAAAACAATCTTAACTTCTCCAAACAAATAATCCTGAATTAAAACTTTACTCTTCCTGATCCTTCCCACAATCAACAAAACCTCCTCTGCCGTCAGAGACAAACAAGTTGTGAGGCTAGCTAAGTTATAAATTTCCTAAATTCCTATAAATAAAACAGCAAGGTTGTGACATAAGCAGAGGTAATTCAAGGAAGCAGGGTAAGTTACCTCACCATAGGACGGAAGTACACAAAGGGCTACTGCATTACAACTGGCACACCTGACACCCATCCTGATACTATTTTAACCTCTTACTAAGTCTGTTCTTCCAGGATAAGGAGAAATAGGTGAGAAGTTTCTGTGTCAAAAGGAACATGACTTTAATGTACCAGTTCAAGGACTTGATCCAAGAACCATAACTGATCACATTTGTCAACACGGGCTTAAGGAAGAGAAATGGAATGCTCTAAAAACCCAGTAACCAACATGAACAGTAACAAAGGAGAACTTGAGCTAGCATTTGAATTGCAGAAACAGGACCTCCTTAGAAGACTTAAGAGACT
Source organism: Horornis vulcanius (assembly GCA_013401035.1). Lineage (NCBI taxonomy): Eukaryota > Metazoa > Chordata > Aves > Passeriformes > Scotocercidae > Horornis > Horornis vulcanius. Next base: position 63,557 of record VZUA01082428.1, on the reverse strand, counting down.
GTAAGAATTCTGCACCAACATTTAAACAAGATGTACAATATAGAAATATGTCATTTGAATCAAGACACCAAATGGCCAGATGCACAAGAGAATTTAATAAGACTTTCTAGACAGAAACAGAAGTGGTTTTGTGACCACCTTGAAGAACTTCTTTGACTCTGACACTTCCTTCATGCACACCTTCCTACACTGACCACAAAACCACCACAGGTCTTCTCCTCATGACATCTTCATCTGTACCATCCATTATTTAAGAAATATCCATTTTCCACTTCTGGAATACCACTTTAAAACAAACAGCCAACCAACTTTGGCTGAACCAAAGAGCATTTTAAGAGATTATTAAAAATAAATATACACCCTGGTTTTATACTTTTCTGCCTCTGTTCATATAAAGGGCCTATAGCAGAAGGCAAGCAATATTAAAAGTCAGAGAATAAGTTCCATTTCAAGACGTTCTTCTGAGGACACAATTTACAGGAAATCACAGGAAACCTCCCACTTGTCTCCATTAGTAAGAAGTGAAGACTATGTCCAGCACCTTGAATGAATTCAAATGTAATCTCTCCACTTCCACTTTATTACTCCTACAGTCTTATTACTATAACTTATGTGCTTGATTTCTACACCTGGATAACACATTTGTCTCAAAAACTGCCATTCTACAAAGTATTTATTTTTTCTGAATGCTTAATTCTGGAATACAGCAAAAGGGAAGGAAGTTTGGACTTCATAGAAATGATGCTTTCCAGCTTTAGTTTACTTCCCAATAAACAAATGGGCACAAAGAAAAGCAACAAAAATATGACAACCCCAAACCCTTCAAAGACAGAGAAAGCCTTTTAAGAACAGATAAGCCTGAAGCAGTAATTCTAATAAGCTTCCACTAATAACCTTTTAAAAAGTAAAATATGTGACAGCAAAATTAGTTCATAGAAAGACTTCTGTGCAGCCTATATCTAGTACAGTTTACAGAACTTACTGGACATTATCTCTTACTTCATTAAGCAAGAAGACTGAAAGGACGTAATTTTGTAGAAGGCATCACGCTCAGAAAATAGATCCAGTTAAGCACAAGAAACAAACTTGCAAAGCCTATTTTCCCTTCCTAGCAAGACATCCAACAGAGTACAGAATGACAGCACCAACTACTCTTAAATGGCTATCATATGCACTTGATAAGGAAACAAGATATTGTGCCAGTCAGAATTTGTACAAACGGCTAACACAAAAGCTTACTCTGTATTAGTGCTTCTCTAACTTGTTTCATTCACAGGATCTTTGAAAACTAAAATTCATGACAAATTATTCACAATAGAGTGATTTTTGTGTCATCACACAAAATCATAAGTATATTGGCACTGGTTCCTAAATGCACCATCACTATAAAAATGAAGATTAATCAATACTGCTAATAGGTTAAAATGAATTAATTTATCAAATCAAATTTATGGAGAATGAGGCATTTCTCTTTACCGTGATGCTATTTACCCAGAAATCAAAAGAGAATAAGAATTAAAACCACAGAAACTGTCCACGTGCCAACATTTCCCTTACATTTTTTTTTAAATTTACTATTTCCCAATATTTCTACTACGAATTGACTACTTCAATTTGACAATCATTTTAGAAGTATCTTGGAAAATACAATCTTTAAATGATCACTGCTACAATTACATTATAATGCTAACAAATAAGATTAATGTAAGCCTAACAGGAACCAAAGAGGTTAAACATTAAAAACTTCTTTTGCTAAGTTACCAAGAATTAGCATAATCAAGTATATTGAAGCACTGCTTAGCAGTGCTCAGATATTTAGTCATATGGCTCAGCAAACAAGTACACCTTCATTCAACTTAAAACTAGGACACAAATACAGATTAAACATCACCAGTAGATGAAAGGATGCACTGAAATCATGAAGACATAGAGTCAGAATGCAATTTGTAAGGGAAACAACAGTTCGAACACAAGAAAAACATTCTATTAATGCTGCTTTTCTCAAGCTCTGAACTCCATCAGTTAAGCAAAATAAGATAGCTGTCACCTGAAATACTAATTTTAAAAGCCTGAAATAATTATTGTCATTCAGTATGCTTCATTACTATGATTTGTTTTAAAATCCCTCCTCTCCAACCATCTCCTAAGAATGGCCCAAATAGACACTAAATATGCTAACTACACCTTCTTCTAAAATTCTGTGCTTTACAAAGATATTCTTATATCACTCACCACTGTTAACCTAATGCAGGAAAGGAAATGGGTAACTGGAAAGAAGCAACTCTAGCAACTAGATGGAGTGACTAACACACTGCCAGAATGACTGTACAGAGCTTACAGCAAGTATTTTGAAAAAGTGACCCTGAAATTTGCTTGAATTTTTGTTAACTTTAAGTAAACCTGTAACTAGATTAGGGTTTCATACAACACAGGTAAATCAAAATAGAACCTACTTATAAAACCCAACTACTTCTATCAAATTTCCCTTGTCATAAGAAATTCCTATTTCCTTTGAAACATGATGACTTCTGTCCATACACCAAATGGGATGCTTAACACAGGTAGCCACAGGCTCAGTGATGAACAACTCTCTCAGGAGTCCTAGTAAGAATGCAATTACAGTGAAAACATTGCTTTACACACTTACAAATTCAAACACAACAACCATGCATTCATCAAAATCTTTACTGATCACTAAAACATCTTAAACAGTGTATTTTGTTCCTCTTGGAGTGCTTTTGCCTAAGTATATTCATACTTGGATAGTCTTGATGTTCTTCAAGAAAGAAGTCCTTAGATGTCGAGCAGATTTCAGACACCCTACCAAGCCCAAAAGACTACCACAGTAGACTGAATAGCTATACTCATTGCCAAAGATCTGGAAGGAACATATGTATAATTCAAACATAACAGCGGTGACATTTACAGGAATGTAGATATTTCACTGTTTCTACCAACCAACTTCACCAGCTGTAAAACTATACTGTCACCACGCCTGCCTCAGAGCTCAAGTGCAGACAGACAGACAGAAGAGCAGGAATTCAATCTCCCATTCGCTTGACATCTCATTCCCAGCTACCTCCTTTAAAAAGAGGAGACTGCAGAAAGAGCATTGTCTCTTTCGTTTGAACAGCTTTAGTAATACCACACCAGGCAAAGACTAATGGCCACAACAATGCTGTATCCCCCTCTTCCCAAAACAAGACTGCAGGTCTTGCACAGAATTTCCTGAAATATTATTTTTTAAAATATTAGGTAATCAACTATTAAAAACCTCTTCAGTGTACCACCAAGAGTGCAGATAAAGTGGACGTTAATTCCTTTTATTAAAACTCAACCACTGCAAATCAAGAATCCATTAGGTTTCTGAAAAGGTTTCACGGCATAAAACTAACATTATTACCTTACCATAAAATCACGTAATGTCTGAAAAATATGAATACTGTTTTGCTTCATTCCATCACTTGTGAAAACTCTAAGCCAATATCCATCATGGCTCCCAAAGTTTAGGATCTAAGGTAGGGAGGGAGGTCAAGCTCAATCCAAGTTAACAGTCACTCTCTCTACCACAGGAAAAACTACATACTGTAAGCCCTGTGAATAAGTAATTACAATAAAATGAATGTTTTATGAAGGAAATGCACTTGGTTTTAAAGGTCACAAAGTGAGAGTGAAACAAATCCAGCAAATTACTGATTGACCTGTAGGGCCAATGAATCCAAGCAATAAATATTTCTGCTCTTTAAATAATTAAGAATGTTAAAACACAATGGCTGCAGACATCAGTGTTAAGAATGCAGACAGACCAGATGATCTACTTCATATTTAAGTATTTCACTTACCTGTCCTGGGACTGCTCTTCATACATTCTTTCCTTTCCTTCCTTAAAGAGTCTTATGGCCCGTTTTGACTTTTTCATAAGACTGTCTNTCAAGCTCAATCCAAGTTAACAGTCACTCTCTCTACCACAGGAAAAACTACATACTGTAAGCCCTGTGAATAAGTAATTACAATAAAATGAATGTTTTATGAAGGAAATGCACTTGGTTTTAAAGGTCACAAAGTGAGAGTGAAACAAATCCAGCAAATTACTGATTGACCTGTAGGGCCAACGAATCCAAGCAATAAATATTTCTGCTCTTTAAATAATTAAGAATGTTAAAACACAATGGCTGCAGACATCAGTGTTAAGAATGCAGACAGACCAGATGATCTACTTCATATTTAAGTATTTCACTTACCTGTCCTGGGACTGCTCTTCATACATTCTTTCCTTTCCTTCCTTAAAGAGTCTTATGGCCCGTTTTGACTTTTTCATAAGACTGTCTATGTAGATTTTAAAATACTCATTCTCACTGAGTTGTGCGAGTTTCTGGTTGTCATCATATTTGCTCAGTATAAGTCGCAAATGCTGGTAAGTATCAGGTAGAATGTCAAGTATATAAGGTGGGCTGTTTTTAAGTTGAAGCTTTGGGTTTTGGCACAATCTGACCTATAAGCAAAAACAAGAGAATGTAAAAGACAAGAAGTCCATTGAGACAAAAACTGATCTGATATTTTCAAATTTATCAGGTATAACATACTTCTCTAACCTCTAATGCCAAAGAATTAAATCCTACTTCATTTATATTCTGTCAAATTCCAACATAGTCTCTAATGTCAAAATTTGACTTAATCTTGTCACTGCTATAAAAAGCAAACAAGCTTACCTACATATTTTGTGGGTTTGCCCTTAAAGTATGTCTTTTCCTGTCTAATGTATGCTAAGGAGCATATCAAACACAGCATAACACAGCACAACAAATGCCAAGAGCAGTACTTCCATACAGTTACATACTGTTTGCTGCAGGTTAACTTAGCTACAGGTGTTTATCTACCAAGAACTGACATAAATTACTTTGTCATCTGCTGGCTCTCTTTATCCAACAATATAGCCTCTTAGACCCTAGGGAAATTTAGTTTTAAAAGCTCTACACGTAAGAAAATGGTCTGAACTGTGACAGTGGTTGAAAAGTTACTGCCTACAACAGACAGACTTTAGGTACTCAAAAACAGTTATTGTAAACCAGGAAACAAAAATATTATAAGCTCATTGTTTTCCAGCTCCTGGCTGGAACAGAAGTTCAGCGCTTTGCTTTTGGCTGGATGAGGAGGGCCCACCAAAGCTTCTTTCTCGTTCCTCTACTCATAATGAAAGACTCATAGGTCAAGACAAGGACAGGGAGAGACCATTTACCAAATACTGTCAGAGGTACTTAATATTAAGGTACTTAGCCTCAACTTGGGGAACTTAATTCATTTAATTATCAATCAAATCAGAGTAGGGTAATAAGAAAATAAAACCAAACTGTAAAAACACATTCCACCCCCACTCCTTCCTTCCTGGGCCTAATTTTATTTTCCACTCTATCTCCTCCCCTGCAGCAGCACAGGGGGATGGTGAATGGGGGCTGCAGTCAGTTCATCACACTTTGCCACTCCTCCTTCCTCTGTGGGAGAACTCCTCACCCTCTTCCCTTGCTCCAGACAGGGATCTCTCCCACAGGAGACAGTCATCTTTGGATTTCCCCAGCGTGAGTCTTTCTCACGGACCACAGCTCTTATGAACTCCTCCAGAACATATCCCCTCCACGGGGGTTAGGGTGCAGTCCTTCAGGAACAGACTGCTCCAGCACGGCTCCTCGGCAGGGTCACAAGTCCTGAAAGGAAACCTGCTCCAACGTGGGCTCCTCTCTCCAGGGGCCCACAGGTCCTGCCAGAAGCCTGTTCTAGCACAGGTTCCATACAGTATCACAGCCTCCTTCCTGCTCTGGCGTGGGGTCCTCCACGGCCCACAGTGAATGTCAGCTCCACTGAGGGCCTGCCTGGTCTTCACCATGGGGAATTGCTGCTCCAGCACCCAGTACCTTCCCCTCCTTCACCGAGCTGAGCGGCTGCGGAGTTGTTTCTCGCACATATTCTCACTCCCCTCCTCCCCAGCTGCAATTTGCTTCTGCACAGTAGGATTTTTCCCCTCTTCTTTAAGGCATTACCCCAGAGGCACCACTGTTGCCGGTGGGATCAGCCTTGGCCAGCAGCAGGTCCATCCTGGAGCTGGCTGCCCTACTGGACAGGGATGAAGTTTCTGACAATGCCTCAGCAAAGCTACCCCTGTAGTCCCTTCACCACTAAAACTTTGCCACTTAAACCAAATAGAAGAAAGCATCTCAATGGGCTTGGAATTACTGTGATCCCAAATGGCACAAATATTAATTGAATACATGTTACTCAAAGAATAAGTTCAAACCAATAGAATACCTTTATTTGAATATAGTTTCCACTGGAAATGTTAATGGCAGAGAAAGTTACTCCTTGTTTTCTACACATCCTTAACATAACAAGATTAGAATTGTCTCCTGGCTATCTAAATTTTCTAATAGTTTGTTCTCTAATGTTCTAGAAAGAAAGGAGACTAACAGGTAGTTTTTGACTGCTGTTGCACTAAGCTACTCAGGCTGGGCTAAAACATTGCATAGGGACACATCCTAGATGTATGTGCAGCTGCACATATGCAAATACTTACGGAAAAATTAAGACCATGTAGTATGAAAGTTTTATAGGCATCATTTGGAGATTGACACATTATATATTAGTGACTTTGATATTCTTTTGAGGTAACTAATAAGGTTATAAAAATATCTTAATACTGCTGAAAGTAGATTCCTATTCCTACTACTATCAACTTGAAAAAAATGCATCCTTGAGCTTTTCTGGGTGAGAAGGGAACAAACCTGTATCCTGCTCACCTCTCTAAACTCAAAACTCTATCACTATTGCTGACCTCTCCTGCAATTTCTACATCTACACTTTTAAGAAATTCACTGCCTTAAGATTGCTGCCACTAAGGGACCTTCATGTACCCCAAACAGCAAAGAAAACAGGTAATAGTTTGCGTCTGAAACATACAGTGCAAGAACACAACTAGGCAATTAGACTGAGGTAACAGGAGGTCAGTCAGGAAAGTGGAGATAGAGTAGACAAAAGTGAAGCACTAAGAAGTTTTTAAAAAGCCTAGCACCATTCAAACCAGTATTTAAAACATGACATCTAAAATAGCTCTCCTCATTTCCCTGATTGTTATTTTAGTAATTTCTATTATTCTTCCAACTTTTAGACCAAGTAATACATCAGGAAGTCTTCTGATGTGTTGCAGAACAGTCCTGATCCCAGAAAAATGTACATCTTAGTAGGAAAAAAAAAACCAAAAACGGAATCCGCAAATATAAATGCATGAGCTGTTCAACATGCTGAAGAGTGGTTCAGAGACTGAACACTAGCAGTTTGGTACTTCTAGACACAAACTGCTATGTCCACAGCATGCTCTCAAATAATTTAATGGCTTATAAAGGAACTCCTTAAAGCTGAGAATGAGCTAGAAGGAAACAAAAAAAGTGAAGCATATTTGATCATCTCTTGACCAGTAAGGAAGTCTGAAAGCAATTCGCAACTGTAAGAGCTTTGAAACTGAAAATAACTTCTTTATATTTTATGCGATAAAGATAAGGTCATCAGGATAAAAAAAGAGGGACAACAGGGCTCCAGTTGTAGGTTAGGAGATGTCTTAAGCAGGATTCTCAAAGAATAAAAGTAGGCTACAATAGCATTCTTTCAAGATCAGAAAAGCACTGAAGTTAGGATGACAAATAGAATTCTCTAAGGAGATGTCAGAAACACGGCCAAAGAATCTTACATATGTAGCTAGACTTGAAACTCATCCATGCAGAAACATACATGAATTTCTTTTAGTAGAAGAGTAAGAAGAACTAGAATCCCAAATACAGAAGTGAAAATCTTTACGAAAGAATCTTTTCCTCAGAACTTTGAGGAAGTTCACTGTGATTTCTGGTTTAGTGAAAACTTGAAACCAGACTGACATTCTTCAGAAGACCAACTACAGGACACACAAATCTGTCACTGATCAGGCCTTACAGCTCTCTGAAGTAACAAGCACAAGGGAAAAAACATCTGAAAGATCAAAATGTTTATTCAGAAAAAGTCAGCAATGACAGCAGACCACAAGCAGAGAAGGCTGCAATCATTCTCAATTACTTATTTACCCTAACTTAATCTCATGAACAAAGAATTAATCGTCTTTCTGAAGTCTATCTTTTTGACCAGATGTGCCAACAAACAGAATATAAGTGATTTCATATATATTAAAAATACCATTACCATATTAAAACAAGAAAAAGTAATTTGCTAATGCTGGTTGCTGTATTTTCAACAGTCAGTCCATTCAGCTATAGAAAAAAATATCCAATTATAAGGAAGAACTATTTTCTCTTTCAGAAGTTTTAGAAAGTTTTCTTCAGTCTCACACTGTTACATACATGGGAGTTCACAAGGCTTCACTTTCTGCTGAAAGATAAATACAGTTACCATATATCTGGAGAGATAAATACAGCACATTACCAGAACCTTCCATTTTAGAACAAGGATTTAAGAAAGCCACACAAAAACTCTTCAACACTTTCACTAGTTTTATGCATTATACTTGAAAAAAATACTAACATTATGTTCAAATCAGTGATCCACTGAAGTAGTATAAGGTTTCCTTCACTTTAAAGAGTACACAAGGCTTCAAAGGAAGTAAGTCTGTAAGGAGATGGTTGGTAAACCATATGGTTTCCAGTCAGGATATCCTGACACATACCACAGCAGTTCACAATTAAAAGTAAGCAATAAGAAATGACACCTGCTGACGTAAGAGATTTGCCAAGACCTTTCTTCAAAAGAAAACAGAACGCAAAACAAACAAACAAACAAACCCAACACCCCTAAAAATAAAGAGCTCTACATTGCACTTCACAAGGCAACTCTCACCAACACATTAGGAGTGGACGTGAATCATATCACTGCGTGATTTTTGTATTGTTATGACTGGAACTAAGCATGTATATATTCAGCAAGCACTGAGTGGTAAAAAATGAAAAGCAGTAAGCAAGTTAGTAAAAAATATCTCTTATTGAGGAAAACTGAGACAAAATTAAGCTCCTTTCACTAGCTCACATGCAGGGAAAAACCCAAGTACTTAATCCAGAATCACAGAAACAATAAGAGCACAACTGTGAAAACTGAGGCATTACCTTAATCTACCAGAAACTGATTTTGAAACAGTTAACTCTGGAACTTCCAGACAAGTTAACTCTAGTTCCTTTGCAGAAAAAACATTAACCCTCTCTCCCTTCCTCTCCTACTCCTAACCAAAATAAATGCCACTACTCATAACACTTTTGAAGATAGTTGACCTAAATTATAAGGCATTATTTCATAGCATCATCAGAGATAAGAGTAATGGAGGCCTATTGTACACAGACAATTAATTTGTTGCTAAAAACTATCTTCTTTTTACTTCTTAAAGCAAAGTTGAAAGCCCTTGACTCATTGGACAAAAGGATCCTTGTTCTAGCAAAGCATAGCAGCCTTGACACAATCTGTTTAAACACCTAAGGCTAGTCAAAGACAATACAAGGAAAGTAACCCAGCTAAAACAGAGTAAGTTTCTAATGAGTAGGACATCTGCTAAACACTGTTTTCAGCTGCAGTGAATGGGTCAGAACAACTGGACCATCAGTGCTCACACACTTCCAAAACTACACTTCCAAACTGCCCAACTGAATCTTCTGCCAAGATGCACAAAATAGTCAAAGAATTAGAAAATGCCTTGACACACCACAAGTAGCACAAAGGTAGCTCTGCAGTTAAGATACCATAACAATTCTACAGCAATCCACAGCATCCAATGCAACCAATAATGAACTCTGAAAAACTTAATCAGGAGGAGCTAATAAAGAAAACGGTCCAAGTTCAAACATTATGCTTCTCCGACACAGATTTCTTCCTACCTGAAGTTACCTTAATTGCAATGCATTTTATTTTCCATAGGAAAAAAAAAAAAGTTCTTGTCAGAACACAAGTAGAGGTGACCCCAAACACCAATCTTTTTGCCTGAGAATACAGTAAGTGCTTGTTCAACAGCTACCACACTGCAACTGAGCCATATGTTTCCACAGTGGAAGAATAAACAATAAGAATGCTGATGCCACAGACACAAAAGGACAGTTGACTTTGGAGGGTAATTTTACTTTCTTCCAATTAGAAAAAGAGAAGCTTCTGTTTCTGTGTTTAATTTTGTATTCTCTTTCCACAAGCAGCATACAGAGGACATGAGACTTCCTACCAGCTTTGACCACAGAATCAATTACATGAAGTTTTGCAAAGGATAACCAATGCACACATAGTTTCAGCTACCATACTTTGTACACTCAGATGCTGACAGATGTTAATTTAAAGAAAACCACAACAGTAAGCAGCAGAGGTAACACAGCTTTTACTCACTAAGTGGACAGTATAAGCTTTGGAGAAGCACTCCAGTTTGCTCTCAAATAATTACTAAACAGCAAATCAACGCTATCCACATTTATACAGTCAAGCAACTGGAGGGCCATGACAGCACACCCAAAAAGTTTAGGCAACATTGTTACTCTTCATAGTAGAAAATTTAATTATTTTCAGGCCCAATGCATAGGAGGGATAAGATGTGATTAAAAGTTGATGAAATATACCTGTTTTTAAAAAATCCCATTCAGAATGTGTCATGATTTTATCAGCTTGAATCCCACAAGAGTGAAGTGTGAAAAAAAAGTACTGGCAACTCTAAATAGCCCAAGCAGTAAACAGACCTAACTACTCCAATGTTTACATAGTAGTAATTCTCTCCCAAAGTTGGTCTCAACATACCACTACTCTCTAATAGTAATACATGGCTAGGGTCTAGGTTTTAAAAGCCATTAGGAAACAATCTCAGGAAAAAAAAAACCTCATGCAATTTATACAAAGTTTAAAGGAAGACTTGAGTTATTTGTTAACAATATTCATTTATCATTTATTTACAAGATACAAGCTTTCTAAAATATAGATCCTGTTTTAAAAATAGTAATTTACTTCCTACAAGTCCAGAGATATATGGTCAACTTTCTTATACAATTCAAGCATTGAAAAGCATGGCTAGCCTTCTAAACCATAAAAGAAATATTATCTTTTGCATTGCAGAGGAATTAAAATATTTTTGGTTCTTAATGATAAACCTACTGCTTACCCATCAGAAAAGTAGTGGAGAAACCTGACATTCATGCTAACAGTTGCTTTCCCCTTAATAATGCAGTTAGTATTGTAAATTCACAGAAGACATAGCAATAAACCACAAAGAGTATAGATCCCAGTGTATGAAGTACAAAAAGAAAAGATATATAGACAGAAGGCAATTTACATTCACTGATTTTTTTTTTATTCCCTGCAAGAATGTTGCTTATGGTAACTTTTACAAACCAGTCTCTAAGCAGGAGCACTAGTACAACATTCTGTCCTGCTAAAGAACTGTTTTTCAAAATCCACGATTACTTTCAGACTGATAATGAAAGTTTAAAGAGAAAGCACCCAAACAGAACTGCAATATTCTGTCTATTCCAACCTAAAGTATCAGCCCATGGAAAACTGATGCTATCATGAAATTTGAGCAATTTGAAAGCAGGACACATAACCAATTCTACACAAAGAAGTTTGCATGGTGTCTAGGTAGCCAGAATTTTTGCATACATGGCAAAACCATGCTCAGAGTACAATTATTATAGGGTAGGAATGATTGTAGTACTGGTTAATTCCTTATTGTTGCAAACAAGTAATTCATACAGAAAACTTTATCTGCCAGAGGACAAAATTACAGAAAGAAATGAAGGAAAGGTAGAAGATAGCAAATTTTAAAAAAGAAAAAAAATGCAAACCAGAAATTATGAGCTCTGCCACTAGTTTTTAAGGCTGCTCTTTTTTCAGTGTTTGGTTAAGATAAAAGCTTTGCTTTGTTTCCATTATTCATTTTCTTAAAATTAGAATGGGGGAAAACTTCAGGTATCTTACTACAGCAATAAGATAGTTATCATAGCTACTATAGTCAAAGAATAAACAAGCATGATAACTGTTATTACAACAAGTAAAATAGGCCTCCAAGCCACAACCTTACTATGGGTAGCACCCTACTGACTTGGCAGAGCTACTGCCCTCAACAGGTATTAATTTGATCACTGACCCACCATAGAAATCAGTCATAGGACACACTCCAGAAATGAGATTTAAAACAACAGTTGATCAAGCAGGTTTCTATTTCTGATTTTAATCCCTGGGTTTGATCTAGGCAGAAGAAAAAACGACCTTCCTGTGCCTACTTCCACACAAGGCTATGAGATTTAAATTTGTTTGCCAGCATATTAAATTTGCTCAAACACATCCTTTCACTACAAGTACCAAATGCTAAAAACCAACCAACAAGCTAGAGCATTCCCACACTATGACATCATCCTGTCTGGTATACTTTAATACAATTTGGAAATAAAATTTGATTAACTGAGAGCAGCTTAAAGAGGATACATTAAAGATCCAAATTGAGGACACTTATCTAGTAAAATGAAAAAGGAAGCCCAGCACAATGACCAGCCTTTCCAGTGACTTCTACCAAACAGGCGTTCCTGGCTGTTCTGACAGGCTGTGACAAATACAGTTGCCCTGTACTGGATGAGTGAAAGCAATCCAGAAGTCTAATCAATGGTATAAAGACTTTCTGGTAACTGTGATTATACAAACAAATCAGGGTATAACCTTACCATATAGATCTGTAAAAGACCTGACACAAGGAAATCAGACCTCTGCATCCCCCACGTGGTTTCAACAACAAACCTAGATTCCTAGTTTCCAAGCTGAAAACTTCCTCCTACAGAAGAAGAGTACCTACCTTCAAATAGTTATACTTTCAGTTCTTAGTAAAAGAGAACTCACTGTTAATAGCATCCTGACTATTGACAGGAAAATGTCAACAAAGTCTTTGTGATAATACTTGTTTTTAACAAAGCTGAGGTTTTAGTTTATAATTGCTATCAGCAAACACAGTGAAAATACAGATACTATTCTTGAAGCATCAAAAAAGAGCCTTCCAGGACTTTAAAAAATAACAGTTGTAAAGGCATATTACATGAAATAGTCTCCACCCTGCCAGTATAACTAATTAGGAAAGTTAAGAAATGTTAAATATCTTATTTCACACTGCACTAAATCACAGAGTTAAAAAATGGTAATTGTACTGCCAAGCAGACACAAGGTCAACAGGTAGTAATCCTTCCTGCTAAGCAGTTTCAAGAGGAAGCTTTTAAATATCACCCCGTGTGCAAAGCAGAGTGCCTGCATCTCCTAAACAGCAAACCATGTTACAACCAAACTCCTCCTACCACTAGTGAGGCACTCTCCTAGATAATCTATCATGATGCACATTGTCATTTCAAAGACTACTAAACAAAATGTATCAGGCTGATGAGGGGAAACATAAGAGCTAAAAAGCTACAGTCTATCCCCCCACTTCCTGAAAAATGAGTTTCAGTACAATGTATTTCTAGTTTCAAAATTAATAGTAGACCTACTTATAAGTCATTAAAATGCAGAACACATACTTAAAAAGTTAGGCATGCCATACTAATCTGTTTACTAAACTGACAAGAGTGACATCCCCCAGTCCCCACGCACATTCCTAAAAGCACAAACACATCTATGTTGTCATCACCACTATATCTCACAGGACAATTAGCTTAACTAAAGTTTAATACTTCAGAGGTCTTGTTTGCAGACTAACAGTGTGATACAACATGAAACACACAGAATATGTGACTACAAGTCTAAGTTAAGCAGCTTTTGGTTAGGACAGCTCTTCAACTTTGAGTCATTTTAAAGGATCTGAAAATAACAATAGCCTAAGGCAAACACACACATTTGTTTTCCTTCCACAAACCAAGATTTTAAAAAACTTAGCCAGAGGCCACTGGAAAGGAAAGGAAAAAAAAAATTTAAAAGACAAATGATGCTTAAATAACCTAAAACATAAGTCCCCTAAGTTCCCGAGGCACATGTAGCACAGCACACAGAGCTGCGGGAAGAAACTGTTTGCCCCAGTGTACCTATTTAAATAGCCCCATTCTTTACTGTGTGTATACACGGATACACAGAGACACTCACCACTTTATCCATAAGCTTCCAGGTCTTCTCCACAGTCCTGCGGTCGGCAGCTGCCTGCTTGGGGGGGCCCACAGCATCCTGAATGGCATCGATGAAGCCCAGGATCCGTCCCTTGCGCGGGTTCCGGCCGTTGAGGGAATTGGCCATCTGGGAGCCAAGCTGGCCGCAACGACAGAGAAACATGGGCTCACAAGGTGCTCCCAAAACATCTTGTCATAGAACCCGCCGCAGCCTGCGAGGCAACACTTCCTTCTCCACGGGCAGGAAAGGGCAAGATCAGGGCATGTTTAGGAACAAGCTTAACTTTTCATGACCAACAGCGTAAACCCACCTGGCCCGGGTTTACATTGGCAGAAGCGATCCCGGATTTATCGTCAACACCGACAGTGGGGAGGGGGGAACACACC